>VZTX01029695.1:31911-150524 GCA_013400915.1 Pardalotus punctatus | reverse complement strand
TATATATATATATATAATTTCTTATATATTATTTTTTATCATTCATATCCTCTGTAACCTTCTCCCCCAACACCTACATTAATGCCGGGTTGTACCAATGCTCCCTACTGCCTTTTGTGTGCATGTTTGTTCACTAGGTAAAAGAGAACATGTACAAAGACTCTCTCAAAATTTGATTATGTGCCTAAAAGCCAAGTCATATCATACAGGCACCAAGAGCAGTTTTCTGCTGCCAAGGAGTTGAAAAAAAGCTAATTTATCCATATTTTTTATTTGGAAAAGGGCTTTCTAATCAGTTATTTTTTCTTCAATCAATTACCAATTTTTCTAGAGTTTCTCAGAACTTCCTTCTGAAAACCTTGTCCTTCTGTTGAAAATTTAGCCCATGGATAGAAAAGTTACCTGCAAGGGAAAAGCATCCACAAAATCTCCTTTAATAAAGGAGAAGACTAAAAGTAGATTCAGCACCATATTTCAGGGAAAAAAGGTAGATTTCTTTTAAAATACTGACATCATTAAGTTAGTCCTTAGTTGAAGCAGTGTCTTATAATATTCATGTGTACATAAAGACCCATCAAAAATAAATAATTTGAAAGCACCGCTGTGATTCCCAGGAGGTCTGCATTTGTATAAAAAGAAGGGTTCTAAAGAGTAAGAAGTGACACTATGTTCTGCTGCTGAAAAGACTCAGTAAATAAAAAAAATGCAAATGTATTGTTAAAGATTTAGTTTTGCTCCCTAAGAATACAAACAGACCCAAAGAGAAAATCTATTGATGACCTCAGCACAAAACATGGTAAGGCTGTCCTCTTTTTTAATGCTGATCTTTCATACATTCTTTTAAAAATTCTTTAATTTCTTCTTTTATTGAGAAAAGGACATACAGTATTGGCGTGTATGTTAATGTTTTCATTACAGGTTTCATGAAAATAGCACCACATCATATTAATTTGTGACAGTATCAGCAGTGTCTGCACATCTGGTAGCAAACAGCCTTTAAAGAAATCAATCACATAAGCAGCCTTGTTCTTACTTGTACTGCCTGAGATGGAATGCTGGGCATAAGGCTTAGTTAATGCTTTTCCTGTTTTGCTTTTCTCTCCTTTTACTCATAGTCATGCACGTATGATTTCAAATGAAATTTAAAAAGAGCTCTTTGGTTTCTTACACATTTTTATTAAGAGCTTACTAAGATTTTAATGAGGTGTTAATAAAGTGCAGCTTAAAGAATCCTCTATGAGAGCTATAGTATAATTCTCAGAGAGCTAAGAAATGCACATTGCTTATCAATAGGCAGTTTCAACGGAGTCATTAAACCTCAAAATTTGTGCCAATTTTCTAATAGAATATTTAAAAACAGCAGTTCAGTAAGACATCTCCTCAGCATTGAGAATTCCCAGGCTGTCTCATGCTTTTGAACATATTTCTCCCCACCCTGCTTTTATGGCACAGTAAAAAAGGTATCTTGCTGCTGAATCACTTTCAGGATCAGCAGCATAATTTAGGCTGCTGTGAGATTGCTTAAGTTCCACAGGGGACAAAAGCAACATGAACCTCTTTGAGGCAGCAGTTATGGCTACTTCCCTTTTGCAATATCTTTGCTTCTGCCTGGTGCTCATGGGGTGAAGGAATTAAACACTGTGTCTGTCAGCTTTGTTGAGCTGCAATCCTGTTTTATTTCCACGTTTCTAATGCAAAGGCAAATCTAATTCAGGGAACACATGGAAGAAAAAATTAGAGAGGTCAGAAAAAGAGGTCATTGATAGTTTTCTTGTTTCCTTCAGATTCAGCTCTGAACTGGATCAATTTTCTTAAATGCAATTAGATAGCAATATAAAAATTACATGATTGGTATGATAAAAGTATGAAATGTGCATTCCCCTAATTAAAAAAAATTAAAAAGAGTTAATTGCATCTCTGGAAAATCAGACATTTTAAACTGTCCAGAATATAATAGGTTAGGTAGTCTGGGAAAGAGCGAAGCCTCTAATTGTACAACAATATAGCACACTAATAAATCAAAGCCTTTCTCAAAAGCAGTTCATTATTAGTGCCATTTGCTTACAGATGAAAATGAAAAATGGTTGAAAAATCAATCAGGACATTGATTTTTCACCATTAAAAAACTCTGGAAAGTAAGAATATTGAATGAGATCACCATTTAAAGAATCATTTGATTCTGCTTGTTTCTCAAGAGATATATAGTGTAGCTTGGGCCCTCCTTCCCTGGCTCAGTGAGAGAAGGATTTAGTTTCTTTTGTCTGTAGAAAACCTTTATAGATTAAACTCTTCAGCATGTTCTATGTTGGGTTTTAAACCTGTGAGTCTGTGATACTAAAATGTGCCCCAAACGAAAGTTTTCAGTACTTTATTCATTTGTATCCTAATTATTTATTCCATGTTGAGAACACATTTTAAGTACAGCTGCTGGGCATTTGGCACAGGAAGATTGAGATGATGTCTGAGTTCTCCCCCTGCCTCTGTCGCTTATGATGATTTTAGTTCTGTAGTGAGAAGGGTCTTGGTGTAGAAGTGTTGAATTCAAGGTAGTCTGTTAGCTATTACAAGCCTCAAAAATTTTTGTTTGGTATGAAAGGGGAGGATTTTAAACAGCTATTAAGTGAAAAAAATGAGCCACATTGGATTAGTTTACTGGACGGCAGAGTTAGATGTGTAGGCCTCAGATATCCTGCATCTTCTTAAGTTTCTGAATCCTTTTCCTGCCTCATCAGTGTAAAAGGCAGGATGGAGAGACCCGACGGTTAATTTAGAAGAGAAAAGATGGATCTTATTTTCACAAGAAATGTATTTGTGTTCCTCTCCACTGAGGTCACAGTGTTTGCGCTGTTGAGAGCTTGTATTATCCAAACTAGTATAAGCAACTTTAGACAGGAGACCTGTGTCCTTGCTAAGATCCATGCTTCCATATCTCTATTAACAAGCATAACTACAGAAATATTCCAGCTAATACCCAAACATATAGACCCAGCCTTGTTAAGCTCTTTCACCACATATTTTTATTAGAACTGAAAAAATCTACCTATCACTATATCGTCTGATAGGCATGTCAATAGGCATGTTAGTATTGGAGATCTCTGCAAACTCTTGTCAGTTCTTGAGCAAAACCTTTATTTGAAATGGTTTATTTATTATTTTTTCACAGTCTGTGTATTCTAGGGTAGTTTTGTTTATTTGTTGGCAGTGAAAGCTGACATGAATATACCATTTCTAACGGAATCTTAGTTTTCTTTTCTGTAACAGAAATAGAAAACTCATGAAAAGTTATGAAGCATCACAGGGTGCTTCATAAAGATATTTTAGATATACAGTGTAAGCTTGAATGCTGAAGTGGAGTTCAGTGAAGTTCATCCGTATATTCTTTAAAAAAGAAATTAACTCCTCTCCATATTAATAAAACTTAATTCTAAAAATGACTGGTATTAATATTTCTGTGTCAGGCTAGATCTAAACAATTTAAATTATTTATAGCTGGGAAACCTTCATATTAAGCTGTAATTTAGCTGTAATTCTAGTAAGTAATAGTAGATACTAGTATAATTATTACCATAAGAAAGCATCTTTTGAAAACCAGAGCCATTCTTTGTTTAATGTCGCATAGGTCACAGAGCAGTCAAACTGTCTGATTGCATTCATACTTCTTAGCTTTGATATTGGTTTTGGGGTTGTTTTTTCTTTTTATGGTACTAGAAAAAAAATTATAATCTTTGGTTCTTTTTTATTTGGAAAAGAAATCTTTCAAGCCATCTGCTTTTGTAAAAAGCAAATTTTTATCCCCAAAAATGAGGAAAAGAATACAAATAGCTATAAGAAATTGCATATGAGATCTGGTAGCAGATTGCAAGTAAAGCAGCAGGAGAGAGCAGGATATGTGAAACAAAGGGCTCTATCTCAGAAGAATGCTTTGTGCATTGCTGAGGTTTGGGAGTGGCACTCCAGAAGCCTTAACGTCAGAGCAGGCATGTATGGTATGTGTCACATTAAAGGGAAGGTGAATTGCATTGCAGCCACCGTGAACCTGAAGAATAGAATAACTGTTTATTTTACATTTAAGCAGTTGGGCACTGTTGGTCTGAACGTGAAATATATGGCTAAATAGGAATTTCATCCATAATCTAGGGAGGAGGGATAAAATAGGTACTGTGCAGCTGTAGTGTTTCAAGCAGGTCTCTTAGTATAGGATCAAGTCCTGTACTGGGCAGGGCTTATGAGAATGAAACAAGCACCTGTCCCTGCTGGTAAATTCCTCTTTAGACTACATTCAGTGCAAAGTAGCAGAGGGATTACAGATGGCAAATGATGCAGTTTATGTGCAATGAGCTAGGCACAACACTCTTGTATCTATAGATAGGAGGAGCCTGATTTATGTAATGTGCCAATGCAGCATTAGTGTGTTCAGAGAGCATTTCTCAGCATGAGACAGCAGCCAAACAGCTGTGCAAGAGCAGTGCAGCTCAATAGGTGGAATTTTTTAGGAGAGCAAATGGAAGTGATGATGCTGCAGGTTACTCTGATAGACGTATGGCATACCCTGTGGAAGTATGGCTGTATGTAATGTTCTCAGGATAAAAAGATTATTCTTAAAGGAGCTATCTCCTCATTCTATGACTACTAAGAGATCAGTATTCTACTATTGTCAGCTGCAGCTCTTTATGCCTGAGCTGGTGCAGACACTAAACAATACCCAAAAGGCTGCAATATGCCATAGATAAATTTGAGATGTGAGGGAATATTTAATTGGTTTAGAACTTGTTTGATTTTTCTCGTACCCAGATATGATTGTGCTTCTTAGCATTAACTGTTCAAAGGTGTGTAGATGTCATTTACTTCTCCTCTTCTTCATTTCCTCCCTCCATTTCAGGACAGACTTAAAAGAACACATAGTTGCTTGCACAAATGTGTGAGTTACAATTTAACCTTATTAACTTTTCCCAAATTAGTTTTGACCATGTCTAAATCAGACTTAGTGACCTGATCAGGATGTTTTGAGACTCAGAATTCACACAGTAGTCCTCTACCTTGCTGCTGTGTTGGTGCACTGCTAGGCACCAGCTGTGGGATTAGATCTGTCCTCCCCTAAACAGGAAGCCCGAGTTGCTACAGCAGCTGTTACTTGATGAAGTGACAATGTGAAAAGTGAACTGTCTTTTGCAAAAGAAGTAGAGAGAAAGTTCTTGGGTTTTGTTACAGACTAACTACCTAATGTAAGGAAGATAATTTTGGAAACATTTCCTTTGTGAGGTTTTCATCCTGTTCCACTAGATTTTTTTAAACTTCACAATCACACTTGGCATACCTGATTATATCCTATTTTCTACAAACAAAAAGGGTGCTCAGGATCACCAGTCAAGCTCAGAATAATTATTTGAGAACCTCCTTCTTAACTGATTTTATTTCCTTCTAACATATACAGTAATGCCTTATCCAAATTTGTGAGCTATTGTGCAGTGTTTAATCACTGCCATAGTTACATGCAGAGCTTGCACTGTTAAGTGTTTCCTCATTGCCTCAGGGATATCTGGAAATGGAAATACGCAATATGGAACATATTGTCTTCTCTATGATTCTATTTCATTTTTGAAAGGACTTTGGCAAAGAAGAAGTGATGTGATAGAGCTTTACTTTGAGCAAAATGGTCGGCTAACTAATTTTAAAAGGTAGTGTATGTAAAATCAATTTAGTGAGACTGCAGAAGAAAGGTCAGCTGCTTGGGAATCCAAGTGAATTTGCAGTCACAGATGAAAGCTATTCTAAACAACAAAGAAAGATGCATGTCCTAATAGAGATTTTCTCTTCTCAGTGCAGATCACCACTCATTTACTTTTTCACTTAGCTGTTGTGAAGCTGCTGAAGGTATAATCTACAGGTTTTTAAATGATATTTGAGAATTAGAAATAATACTTTTAAAATAGTAAATAATTTATGTCAGTGATCCTTTAAGGTGCTGTGCAATAATATAAGCACTCTTGACAGTTTCAAAAGCAGTAGATCTGATTTATGTTTTCCTAAAATTATGCCATGACCCTGTATCCCCAGAAATCTCCTTTGGGGTTACATTCATTCTAATAGGACAGATGAGTATTAGAAGAACTGAAATCTGCTCTTCTCTCTCTCATTAACCCAAGAATGGTGGATGTAGGCATGAAAGTGAGGCAGCCTCACAACTCCATCCAGCTTGTAAGTGCTTTTGCTGAACCTATCCCCATGCTGTGTTAATAAGTATTGCTGTTTTCATACTGAATGTATAACAGCAGCTATATGATTTCTGGTGCACCACTTGTGTTTTCAAAGAAAATTGACAGAGAAATGAAAGAAAAATCCTTTTTACCTGAATGCTGTAACAATTCAGTAGCTTCGCAAACTTCTGGCGTTAATTTAGAGACGGTTGTTACTTTGGAAGATTATTTTTCTTGTCAGTAGAAAAGGGCAGTACATCAATATTCTGGTGAATTTAGGGTGTTTGATGCTGCTCTCTGCCAGAACTCTTGATTTGTCTTCAGGAGCTAGTCAAATGATTGGGCAACTTGGAAAGTTTTTGTCCTTTATCTTATAGGAGATATAAATAAAGTTTTCAGCAATTTCTTCATAAGCAAGTACTGCTCTTAAGTATCAGTAGACCTGTAGAGGGAAAGAGTCGATGTTGAGGACTTGATATTCAAAGTGTCTTTCAGGAGTTTGTTCAGGCTACCTCTGCTCTGGTCTTGCCCAATAGCATATCTTCCACTTCAGACTTGTATTTGGAAGTCCTAGTTTCAGTTGGATGTAGAAAGATCCATATTTAACTGAAAAACCATACATTTTGTTATTTCTATTACAAATTTCCATTCAGACATACTAGAATTATTTTATAAACATGTAATCAATTTTTAAAAATAGTTTTGTACCATTTTTCTTTAATGTTTCCTACACTTGGGACTAATCCTCTAAAAAACAGAAGTAGAAAAGTGCTGTATTGTAATGCATATATTGGTGATTATACATCAAAATAATTACGAAGTCTGTTGTTTGTTGACTTTTCTAGTAACTTTCTGATTTCCTGCTGAGAACAGTGGAAGTGCACTTACTGCCACTTGTGACCACTCCAGTGTTTCACCAACCATCGCAGAAACTCATGGCTATAGTGAAAGTGAGCTACTTGTCTTGGATGGTGAAAAACACAAGGAGTTACTTGCAAGTTGCTGTCATTAGGACAAATTCATGCTAATCTCATACAAGTACTTTTTATGTGTGTGGTAGAGTGAGGGAAACACTGTTTGCTTCCACAGCCATTTCAGAATTATATTATTTGCACATTAGGTCATAACATTCTTCTCACTTTTCCTTTTCTTAATTTTTTTAACTCTGTGCTGTTTCTGGCTCTGGCAGAGTTAATTTGCTTCACAGTGGCTACTATTCGGATATGTTTTGTATTTGTGCTGAAAATAGGAGTGATAATACAGACATGTTCTTGTTACTGCTGAGCAGGGCTTACACAGAGCACTGTGGTTCCTTGCAAAACTATTCAAAATGCAATATATAGCCATTTTATATAGAATGCAGAAGAAAAGAATGTGGAAAAGGGAAAAAATAGAGTTTGAGCTAGGAAATACAGAGTTCTGGTTCAGAGCTTTGCTCAGAGATTCTGGTATTGCTTTATGTGAAGAGATTTTAATAAAAATCAGACTTTTCTTGATGTTTTCCCTTGTGGATTTGCTCTTCATTTCCACCTGGCAGATCCCTTGCAGCCTTGATTGATAGAGCTGAATTCTGAGCTACAATCCAGATGGGATCTCTGGTTTTTCTTCTCACTCTGCTGCCTTTCTCTCAGCTGTGCGATCTGGAGCATTTCTGCAGACAATCCCAACTTCAGAAGGGAGTTCTGTTCAAATGGAAGGTGAACATAAAATGGCAACTCCATCAAGTGATTGACCTGCTTTCTCCGTACAGCCTCCATATATAAGGAGGCTCTTCTCTCACCATTTTTAGTGTTCTGAGAGGGAACTATTTACACTGTTTAGCTCTAACATCCCAATTTACAAACATAATCTGTCTTTCAAGGTACTTAACTCCATTTAATTTTGTCGACCATTTAGGCTCCCACCTAAATTCAAGACCAGTTGTCTTGAATGTATCTTAGACATTAGATACTTCAAGAAGACAAAGGTAGGCATGTGTATTAGCTCCGGTGCCTCCTCAACTTTTTGCCCGCCTCTTCTGGCCTACTCTGGTAATTGAAAGCTTTTGATGCAGTTTGTACAGTATGACCCTTAAATGTCAAATTATATTTGTGTATTTCAGAGTACACCTCTAGACTGAATTATTAACAGAGATTTCTTAAAAGTATAATGGGATTCATGTCAAAATACTAGTTTATTGTGGGGCTTTGATATTCTGAGTGCATTTGCTTCCTTGTTCAGATTAGGGTTTCCTTAATTTTCCAGTATTGTATTCCAGCTTCTATATGTCCTTGAAACAGACTTTTCCTGCAGTGAGTCCAGGTGTTTCTTAAAACATTTTATACCCCCTCCCACTCAGGCTGGCTTTGAGTCTGAAACTGCACGTCATTGTTTCCTACATCATGGAGTGTAGGCATATATTATTTAATATTGCTTATTTTTTCTCAAGTCTGCCAGTATCTCACACATACATCTCAGTGCTTAATAAAACAATGAGAATGAAAAGAGACAATTGCCATAATACAGCAGTGGAACACAGAAGACCTAAGAAATAATAAAAAAGTTATTCAGTTCAATTCCTTTTATGAAATTAAACTCACATTTCATGACCTATTTCAATCGAACCCTCAGATGGCTCTTTATTAAGCAGTCTATTAGTATTTCCATGAATACCACATGAATATTTTGGAGTAGAGAATATCAGAAATCAAAATTATCTTTGAGACAAAACCATTTATTAGACAAAAATCTTTGCTGAAGTAGGTTGTTGTTGACATCACGTCTTCCTTGCTGCATGAACCAATTTGATTCAGAAAGTGAATTTATAAGGAATTTCTTTTACAATGGAATAGGACCACACTTCCTGAAGTCATATTTGTTAAGTTTTGAAGAAAAACAGTGTAGCAATCATGAAGAAGCAGGAGCATAGAAACATACTGTACAATTGTCCTCTTACTATAAAGAGGCCACTTAATACTAGTCCAGATTGAAATGAGTTAAATATGCTCAAATATCAATTACAAATATCTGCTTTTAATTTTTAAATATTTTTACATAACAATCTTACGTACAGGAAATAGGTTGGCAGTACTACATACAACTTCAACTACATCTACAAATAAAATTTGAGTGAACAAATTCAGTATCACCAAAGCAGCTGCAAGCCAATCATATTTTATTAGCCTAAACCATCTGTTACTGGTAGTTCCAACAGTTTTTTCTATTTCTGGTGAAAAATGAAGTAAGCATATTTAAATGTGTATATTTAATTTTCATCACTGTCTCTCTTTTTTCCTGCTTTAAACATCTAAAAGTTTGTTGCATTTTTCAGTTCTGAAATCTATGTATCTGTGTTGTTTCCATGATTTGTGGATGAACTAAAATTTGAAAGAATCTTTATACAAGGATGACAACTTCAAACCAATTTCATATCTGGCATTGTTTTTGAGATTTTGTTGATGTTGCTTTTAACTAGGCAGCGTCTCCTGAATACGAACTTGTCTCATTTTATTCTGGAGTGATAAAAGAATCTTGATGGGGTATGGCCTTTGAGGTTGTCATAGACCTTTATGAGGTTTTTGCCGAAGGATTAAATTTCACAGTATGTTTGTTCTAGGAAGTGCTGGATAAACTTGCAGTCCTCCAGCTCATGAAAGAATGGATCCAACCCAGTGAAAAGCTGATAAAATTTATTTTTCATTAAATGTGCTAGACCTGTTAAAATGGAGTCTGAAATCAGGTGCTGGTTCTGGACATAATGTGTAGAAACAGGCATGTACTGTAAAGATCTTGAAATCTAAGCCAGCTTCTTCTTCCAAGCTGCCACACTCTGATTTTTATTCTTACAGAGCTGTGTGTATTACTTTAATAATGGGCCTCTGGAGGAGTTTAGCTTAGAAATAGGCACAGAAAATGCACTTTCAAATTCTGAGTCAGGGAAGAGATGCTGCTGCATTCTTGAGCTTAGATTTGGAACGAGAATCCTGTTCTGCCATTCTATCTCATTCTAGTCTTGGGATTTTCCTGCTGGTATTGCCTACAATAGTATTGGGTTTTCAATAATACAGTGTCTTTTGGATGACGAAGCAGTTCGAGGCATTGGTAAAATAGCCTGCAATATTTACGGTTCTGAAAGGTGCTGCCAAAATCACCAAAAAATTTTATGTCAGAAAAAAAGATTTTTAATTGTGTCATACCATTTTATTACAAATGCCTAAAAATATGTTTAAGTGGCTATTTTCACTTAAACAAAATTTGAAAACAAAGATGTGCAGAATACAGCCAAATTCAGAATGTCATAATTCTTCTGAGATGTGGTGGAATTTTTTGTGTTATTCTTAAGTGTAGGGTAGGTCTTGAACCTCCTTTATTAGAACCTGCTTTGTAGTTAGTTGCAGTTAGTGCAACCTGAAGGAAAGGAGGACACTGAGAGAAAGGGTAGTTTTGCTTTTGGCTCTGAATCATTGTGAACTCAAAACCTCTTTGCCCTCATTTTTTCCAGCAATTAGCAAGATTGGTAGTAGTATTTATCTAGTCTGTAGGTACTCCTTGAGGACTCATTGAGTAGTAGTGCACAATAGCTGTACTACAGCTGTGTCTGTGTAGAGAGTCTTAATAATATACAAAAAGCCTGTGAAGGAAGTGTAAGGGGTGGACCGGAATTTACTGCCAGAAAAGCTTGGATACAATTGAAGAGACTTTGCCCTCCTTTCTGTTAGGCAGGGAAAGGAAAGCTGAACATTGGCAGAAAGGGTAGAAATCATGAAAGCTGTTGTGGGCAGGATTGTTTTCCCAGATTACAGCAGACTAGCTGGCAAAAATTTAATGACAGTTTGCTGGAAGGCAGCAACTGGAGCACAGCACACAGCAAGGAACTATTCTTCCATGAGATGTTATAAGACAACAAGTTTAAAGAGAACATGTAAACTTTCATTTCAGTTCTGTTTGGCCCTTTGGCAAAATACTTTATTGTCATGGCCCATCTCATGCAAGTGCTAAGCATTGTGGGGTTTCTGAGTGAAATCTAGTGTCAGTGTATTTGCTTGATGTTGGTGATGATGTTACTTCAATTTTAAAAAGTCAATACTTTGCATGAACTTGGGTCAAGTCAGTATTTCTGGTAGCCTGAGGAAAGGCATCAGTAGGGAAAGAAACATTTTCTCGACATGCTTCAGTAATTTCCCTTTCTCTCACCTGTGCTGTAATTTTATGACTTAGAGTTGAAGTGTCATTTAATATGGAATCATATTTATAAATGTGGTTTTTATTGTAGCACTTGAGGGCTAATCAGATATGTAGCCGCCCAGTACTAGTCATCCATTTGAGATAAAGCCATAATATAAAAGGACTGCAGCTTTGTGGATGGAAGGATGTAGAGACTAGGATGGATGTGGAACAATAGTGAGGATTGTTGGGGAAGGAATGTGGGACATACTGTTAAGAAAGAAAGTACAGGCTAGAACTGGATCAGTGAAACCTAAAGGCAGCCATACCCCATCTCAGAATCCTGCTTCAGGCTGGTTCTGTAGGATCTCTGATTGACCTGTTTTTCACTTGAACAGAGTTTCTTTTACTTCCTAAAATGTGCTACAGTTTGGTTCATCTTATTTAGGTTTTGGAGGGAGTCTTTGTTTACAGTTATTTAAGCCTGCAAATTTTAAACCCATATAAAGCTGATGAAAAAGAGTTATAGATATTTCTTTTCCTGTCAAAGAGAAAGATACCCTCTTCTCACATGGATTCCTCACTCGTTAGTTACTCATACCATTGCATATTTCTGCATATGCTTCTAAGTTTGTAGAGAAGTTTTTCTATACAACTAATTTTCAACACACATAAAAATGTAATATGTTTTACGGACTCATATTGTTTTGTACTTCTACAAACAAAAGAAGTGCTATTTTTATGGTAGCTTCAGTAGTTCATCTCACTAAGTATTAAATCAACTGTTGTTTTTCTCAGCTTTATTTAATTTTAAATATACTACTCGTAATAATTACTTTGCAATTGGTGATACAATTGAACAGCTGAAATTTGTAGCAGGAATTTTTATCTTTACAAGATATGACAGATGTTGTATGCATGCAGTTTCAAATTGAGAAATGAAAATATTTCTGCTTTTCAGTTGAAATGACAAAAAAAAAGGTTTTATTATTAGTGTTGGACTCTGAAAATTAGAGAACAGTCACAGAATATCCTGAGTTGGAAGGGACCCGCAAGGATCATCCAAGTCCAACTCCTAGCCCTGCACAGGATACCCTAAGTGTCACACCCTATGCCTGAGAGCATTGTCCAAATGCTTCTTGAAGTCTGCTGGGCTTGGTGCTGTGGTTAATTCCCTTCGAGCCTGCTCCAGTGCCCAATCACCCTCTGACTGAAGAAGTTCTTCCTGATATCCAACATAACCTCCCCTGCCACAGCTTCAGGCCATTCCCTTGGGTCCTGTCCCTGGTCACCACAGAGAAGAAACCAGCACCTGCCCCTGCTCTCCTCCTCACGAGGAAGCTGTAACTGCAATGAAGGCTCCCCTCGGTCTCCTCCAGGCTGAGGAAGCCAAGCGACCTCAGCTGCTCCTCATATGGCTGCTGATGAATGTTTGGCTTCATCATACTGATGAGACAGTGAACACGGTATCTACAATTATATGATTGGATGCTGTTATCTAAGTAGAGTGCATATTTAAGAGAAGGTTTTAAAAATTGCTTTTAGTGGTTGAACACAGGGTTCCTCTGGATACCAGCCTCTTTAAATGAAGTAACTTGTTCTGTGAACATGGAAGTCATACCCTTGTGGAAAACTTCCTAGTTTTTAAAATTTCAGTAATTGTAAAGGCTTTTTATTCTGCTGGTAGGCACAGACACTATTTCTCCTAGTAGTTATGATGAGACAGTATACTTAACTGTAATTTTTTGTATGCACCTAATCAAAAAGAAAACAGTTTCAGGCCATAGATTATGTCTTGGCAGCCAGGAGTTCCCATGTTAACACGTTTAAATTTGTACCCTTCTAGCTTCAAAGAAAGGAGTAGAAGCACTGCAGATTTCAGATTTAGAAATACAAAAAAACCCTGGCAGTTTACACAGGAGAGAGCCCTGTAGATTGCTGTACAAGCTCACAGTTTCCCTTCAGGGCCTTGGAATAGTTGTTTTCTTCCCGTTACTTGGGAGGCTCTCCACACAGGACCTCACCAGACCTTTGTTCTTACCATCAGTTTCCATTGCGCAAATATTCCTTGCTCACTGCAGGAGATTTACAGACCATGTCAGCAGTCAATTGTCAAGTATGCCGGTATTTGAGAATTCTGAAATAATGGCATACAGAATAGTTTAAAAGCTGCAAAGAATTTAAGCTATCTCTGCCTATTTATATTTTCAGTGTTAAATAAATAGTTACCAATACTTCAGGCAACCTTGTTATTTGATTTTTTTTTTTTTAACCGAGATCAGGTCTATTCATTTGCCTCAAAAGGGTACAGAATGCAGAGCAGAAAAAAAAAAATAAAATCAAAATCCTGAAAACAACAGAGCTTTCACCTTCAGAAGAATATGACTATGTGGAATTTTACCAGCTGGTTTTGCAGCTGGCTATGAATTGCAGGCTGTCTGTTTGCTTCAAGCACAATGTCTCCAGTCAGTGAACAGAAACAGCAATCTTCTCTGGGGATTTTATATCCAAAACAGATTCAGAGTACTTGTTCAATGATGACTGAAGGCACAGATTTGTCTGCTGTCATTTGAGATTCATGAAGAGTGTAAGACTACTTCTGCACTGAGTATTCTTTGCATGTCTTGCTGCCCTAATCTATTTTTTTAAAAAATGGTTATATACAGTCATTTTTTTTCCCTCTGAGAATTACTCTTTCATTGCTGCCCTTCTCTCAGTCCTTGGAAAACATCTCCTGTTCAGCAGCAGATTTTACATGGAAAGTTCATTGGAATGGTACCCAAAAACATAATCAAGGGTCTGGGACATATTTAAAGTAGCAGAAAAACAATTATTCGTTAGGATAAGTTGCCATATATATAGAAAAAATGGTGATGGGAAGGTAACCATAATGTGAAATCTGTTGCGTATCAATATATCACTCAGAATAGAAAGAATGACTTTATTAAGGAACACCAAATGCACTTATTAAAGAATATTGTAGCAGTAAGAGAAGTTTCCGTCAGGGGAAGGGGAGGAGGAAATGCTGCTGTTCTGTCCTGTTATTCTGCATGTGGGTAGGCTCCTACCATGTGAACGTACAAACTAGTGATGCAATTGTAAGACAGTCACCATAAAAGAAAGTGATATCCAATATATATGTAGGGAAAAATCCCAAACCAACCACCAACCAAAACCCCAAACATTAGTAGTAGATTTAACAACAGCAAAAAAACTGAAAGACCATCAGGTAAGCATGATGCCTGATAACCGTTAGCTTAGAGAACAGCAGCTCTAACGTATCAGTATATCATCTTTGATCACATCCAATGGTTCCATTTCCTCCTCTAACTGTTTACTTGCAGAGTAAAATTGGTGCTACCTAGGTCTTTAACCACTTACTGCATGCACTTAAACCTGTATCACTTTGCAGACACATTTTAAAGACTTTCAATCACATTGTTTAATCTGTTTTGGAAGTGAGATGAGATACTGCAGTTATCATCCTGTGCAGTCATATGGACTAGCCTCTTCACCACTTGTTTTATCCATCTGGTTGTGGGTCACAAATGTGACCTCTCTTCTGTCTTAGAGCTGTTAGAGTATGCTTGGCTTCAGCTGACATTCAAAATTAACAAAAGGCAGCTACTTGATTTTAAAAAAACGTGTTTTTTCTATTATTTCTTGTGTAAAAGGAAAAAATACTTAAAATTGCAGTGGGAGACAAAAACTATCCCATGATTTTTATCAGTGATTCAGGAACAGAGCCTGTAATTAGGTGGCTTATTCTTGGTGATTTCCCACCTCACTTGATTCCATTGGATGTAGGAGATTAGTCTCCAGGAAGAAAAGATATTCAGAAGTACAAGAATCCTTACCTTAAATAAGTTAGGAATACTCTGCCTCATATTTTAGAAATGTTCTTTAAAGTTATTTCTTGTATTTTCCTGCTACTAAATATTTTCTCGAAAAAGTTCAATCAAATGGAAGAGAAATATTTTGTCTAGCTTTGACAAGTGTTAGTGCAATCAGGGATGGATTGCACAATTTCAGCTTTTACCAAACAGTGACTGGCTCAAGGTTTATTCAAAGTAGAATATAAATAATTGCCCTAAAAACTGTTTTTCCCTATCTGATTTGTCAAAGAGACACTATGTACGCCTTCAGTATAAACCCACCAAAGATTTGTTTATTTATTTCAGGATTCAAAGATGTGTATGATCATGTGGATTGCTTATATACCAAAAGAATTGTACCACTTTCTCATTATTACCTTGACTTGAATAACTAACTTGGAAAAAAAGAAAGAGAGGAAAAAAAACCCCAAACCCAAGAAAGATTTTTTGGTCTGTTTTGAATGAGAGTCTCGGAGGAGGCTGCCTGCTCATCATCATTTAGAGTCACTATTACATATCTATAAGTCTATATTTTGATCTGTAGAGGGATTAATCATCTGACTGTATGGATTATCAACCAAGTTTATAGTCAGTTCCTGTACACTGTTCATGCCAAAACTTAACAATATCTTTTGGAAAATTATGTTCTGCATTCTTAGACAATCAATGACAAAATTAGGACTTGAGGAAGTTAGAATACTGCATTTGTCCTTCTAAAACTCATGCTTTCTGGAACCTACAGGTAAGGAGGCAAATCAAAAAGAATTGTGCTTTTCGATTTATATTTTTTCAGTGAGAATGCTTGTCCCCTGGAGTCTGAACTGAGAAAAACTTATTTTCTGTAGGTCATTGGACAGACAGAACCCAGTGGCCTCCTGTTAAAAGCCTCCATATCTCATGACTAATCCTCTTAGCCATTCTGTCTGAGTTTATCTCCTGATAGCAGCCAGAACAGAAAATAGCTGGAAATCAGAACAGGTAATATTAATAGCAGCAGAAGCATATGTGTTCTTGCTACAGGTAAGAAAAGCTACTATGGAAAAAGGGTTGGCTAATCATTAGATTTTTCTATGAATACCTGGAAATAAAATCAAACTCTTTTAGTCCTGCTTAAGACAGATTTAATGCAAGATGCAACAGAAATACAGTGTGCTGTGCCTAGGAGTGCTTAGGATGACATAGGAATCTGGGATTTGGAACACCACCAGTTAGTAATGGGAAGCTATGTGTGTATCTTGAGTTACACTCCTAATTCTCTTTAAGTGTGTTAGCTAAACAAATAATGGAATAATAGTGTTCCATGGCAAGCTGCCATCCATATCTGCCTTAACTGTATTATATAATTAAATGAAATCATACAGTAAATATTTTAATTCTGGGTAGCTGCCCACAAGTCAGAAACGGTTTTGTAAAAGGAGCATTTTAGTTAATTAACCTTCTGTAAGTGAATCTGCTAGCTCATGACTCCTGAATAATGAAATTTTTCAGTAATGGTATACACAACATAATAATAATAATAATAATGATTGTTCCTTTTAATAGATGTATAAATATGTGGCAATTAAGAGAAAATTTTAAATGGATCATTATAGTAAAATTATTCTGTAATCCAGGGGTGCAGTTATTATTAATCTTTCATTACATGACTATGAGGGCATACATTTTTCCTTTAATTTAATGATGAGAATTAAATTCACTGGAAAGTTTTGCAAAGGAGATTTAGATTGATTTGGGGCTGTCTGTGCCTAGGTAGGCAGAGGTGAATGACATGCTTTATGAATGTTCATGCCACAGGGGGCATACAAAAATGCAGCTAACATATCAGTGAAAGTCTAGTTAGCATTTGAAGAAATGAAGAAAATAGAACTTTATATCACTCCATTTAACTGAGGTAATAATATTCTCTGAAGTGGGCTTGGATAAGACTGCAAAAATTAACCCACAGCAACTCTTGATGCTCTAAGGGAATGGGAGTTTTTCTTACTGTGTGAAGTTGCTTTATGAAATTTCAGACTCACTAAGTAGAAAAATAACTAAAGCATGCAGCTAACCCACTCACCCAAGCTAAGGGCTCCCTGGAAAATTTGGTATCATGTCAAAATCCACTGTATTCCTTCTTAAAACTGTGGGACTGAGGGGTGGTTTTTTGGTTTGTTTTTCTTTTTTTCTGCAAAGAGACATAGATTTGTGATGGAAAGGTAATGAAATGGCAGGAAAGAATAACATAAGGTTGCAGTTAAATAGGGAATGTTAAACAATTAGCTCCCTAGCAAGAGCCTGTGTATCTTCCTCATCCTTCTTGGCTGATTCCCTTACAGGTGCTTGCATTGAGCACATTATTCACCAAATATTCCTCCATTGTGTCTTAGCTTAGTCTCAACTGTGGAACTGTATCTCCAGAGCTCAAAGTTGCCATAAACCAGTGCTTCAAGCAGACTTATTTTGTAATTACCTGTGATAACAGGTGAGCTACATCACTGGTCCAGTGAAGGACTGGTGAGTTAGAAAGCCAGACATGAACATATTTATTCAATGATTATGAAAAAAATGGAGCGTAAGTTATTTTTAAAATCTGACTGCCTGAAATGCACACTAAAATCTTGCATTTGTTGTTTACCTTTTGAGGCACTGTACCCTCTACTCACAGAGTAGAACCAGAACTGCAGAGCCCAGCATTTAGCTGGTGTGTCCTTACTGCTTTTGTGCTAAAAGCCCACCTGACAACAATCTGAGTCCTCTTAGTGAAGCCATAGGGAATATGCTGAGAAAGATCTGTTGTATTTGCAACTCTCCATTGCTGAAAGCTAGTGGTGTGACCACACAGAAATCCTGCTAAATCCCTATGGCACCTCGGTGTCTAGCAAGAGCCATATCAAGGAGATGTGCCTAAGCTAGAAAGAATATCCTAGTATAAGAGGTTTGGTTTTGCTTCCCATTCACTATTATTATGCTGTCTTTCACTGAAAGAGATTCTGCACTTTAGAGCTGTAAGTAATTTAATAACCTTACTCGCTGAAGAGAAAAAAATATTTTGCTGTATCTGCAGGATATGCTCTGCAAAAAGATATAAATGCTACTGTAGCAGCCATTACCCTAAGGAGGTTGCAAAAATAGAGTATATATGCTGGTTTATCTTGAAAGACCATTCAAAAATTAATTTGATATTCTAGCTAAAAGACTCATGCAGTGAAACTCTACTCCTTCCTTTGGGAGACTTACACTGCCTAAGAGGGCTGAACATTAGAAATCTGTTTCTGACATGAATGCTTAAATATTCTTTGTCTTATTTAATCCTTTTACTCCTAGACATATTCTTCCTTGTACCACACTGATAATTTTCCTCTTTCATATAATCTTTATAATAATTTTTATAATTAGTCATTATGCTTGCTTTTAATTATTCATTTAAGGTAAATGTTCTTAGTTGTCTTAGTACTTTGTTATATCTAGGCTTTAGATTACCAATCATTTCATCTGTGTTACTGAATTCCTTCTATTAAACAATGTCATATTCTTTGCCATTCCCAACCTCCTCTCATTTTCCTATTTGCAGCTGCAGAAGATCCATAAAAACAAAAGACAAGGGACTTCTTATCGAGATTGGTTTCAGTATGAGATCAGAGACCATCTGTGTCTCGTGTATTCTTGCCTGCTTGTGTCTAATTTGCTGTCATCTTTGTCTGAAGACTCTTGCTGCATTACCTGTTTAATTCTTACTGCATGGGTTTTTTTCCTTCCCTTTCAGTGTCAGGGTCTCAAATTTTTTTCCTTGTAGTTTTGCCTGTGAGTTTTTCACCACTGTGTTGATTTTAAGAGTCCACATGAAGTAGCAGTCTATGGCTCACAGAATGTGGATTTTATTTCTAGCTCTCCTACTGGCTTGCGGTGTGATGTGAGACCTCTGATCCTGTTTTCCTTTGTAAAATGAGAGTATGGTCCACCTTTCTCCTGGAGTCATAGATCTCTGTGGAAGTTATAGTGGTAGGACAAAAAAATGAAAACAGAGAGATCACAGAATCAGAGTTCTATGGAAAACCCAAGAGACTAAATCCAAGAGGTTAAAAAAGCAAGGTTTAAAAAGCTGCTAACTCATATTTTTCTTTTATTAATGCAAGACCTAATTTGAACTAACTAAACATTTTTAATTATTACAGATTTTCCACTCACTTACTTTTCTAGCTATTTAAATGTTTTTGTGAGAAAACAAAAAAAATTCCTTTAGCTAATCATATCTCTTTTAATTATTTTATCCAGGTTTGTAGTAAGCCTGTGCATAGTAGTCAATAGAATACACTGTTGATTTGGTCTATATCTCCATGGTTCAGACCTTTTTTCAGAAAGTTATTACATTTTTATTATTATTATTATTATTATGTTCTTTATTAGCTATTATTGCACTAGATAAGAATTCTAAAGCAAGTACAGACAACAGCAGGTAACAAACACAGAAAACATGTGGTTTATTTTTCCTTTCTTCAGAGCTACTATAAAATGCCATTCTAACTGCTGGAGTCTGTTTAAGAATACAAGCACCTTTAGTATTACCGAGTTATAGCATTAAAAATTTTACTTTAACACCCCCTCACTTAGGAGGAATAGTCTAGTGTGAAATCAGTTACACTCATTTTATATGACTGAGAAACATCCCAGCGTGATTTTTTTGTTTTCATTGGTTTTATTTTCCTTCCTTAACCAACCCCCTTGAAAATCAGAAAACAAATGCATACTGATAATCTGAACCAGAAGCAGACATAACCACACAAAATAAAACGAAATTTCTTTAAGCCTTGGGAAGCCAGGCAGCATATTTGCATTCTCTGGGTAAAGGGCTACCATGCACAGCCTCACAAAGTGCACACACTTGTTGTTCACATAAACAAGATGTTTGTTTACATAAACAAGGTGGAAAACAGGTAAACAATCTCTTTGTGGTACATTATTCTCTGAACTTGTGTGAAATATTTACTGATTTAGCTCTCAATGGGGAAATAAATATAGCAATCTTAATTTTTTGTTTGCTTTGGCACAGAGGCTCAAAGAAAAAGTCAGTTTAGAGCAAGTGACTCTCATAAGTATATGCTTGGGGACATTGCTTTGAGTGATTAAATTACCAGTCCGTTCACACAGGTTAAGACTTGTTTTGATGTCTGGGAGGGTCTTGGCATCCCACTTATTATAAGGTTGTGTCAGGGTACAAAACCTCTCATTTAGCTGTGTTTTGATTTGAATTTTCTTTCCTGCTGAGCAATAATTGATTTAAAATTTTCTTTTGGTCACATAAAAATTTAACACTGCTAAAGGACAGCATTTTCAATTTGAACTGTTCACAGTGATATCTAACACACACTGATGCTTCACATCTCTGAAACTGTGGCATTATTTTTGCAGTACAGGTAAGGACTTAAAGCAGAAATAGAAAATTGCTAACTTTTTCAGCTGCACTTATGTAACCTGAGAAATTTTAGAGCATCTCCTGCTCCTCTTTCTATAAGAAAGTGTTCAGTGTTAAGCATTTGGATGTTTTAAAAATATAGTCCTTTGTGTTATACAGAAAGTTTGGGATAAGACAGCTTCCTGGCTAGTGCAATAGTCACAAGACCATCCTTTCTTAAAATGTAAGACTGCAAAGGATCTGGAGTATCAGTGCAACCTTCCACAGTAGATTATCTCATTATGTAATCTCTTTTGTAAAATGATTGCCTTTCATCTTGAAACTGGTTACTTATCTCTTCTGTTTCCAAGTTCCTTTCTGATTTTCATAGATCCTGGGTAGCAGATGTGTTCTGCTCTAGACCTCTCCTTGCTGTGATAGTTACACCTTTCTAGTTTGTGGTCTAGGTCTTAACTAATAACCACCTGATTTTTTTTCTTGTACACTTCATCCTAAAAGTTTCCTTATTGATGTTTGATCTCTCTGAGTATACACAGACAATACCGCAGCTAAGCAAATTCCCAAGTTCTTTCGGTCTTTAATTAGAGTGCAGAATTTAAATTCCTTTGATTTTAAGTAATGAGTTTCCTCTGGGCCACTTCTATTTAGATTTCATTTGCTTTGAATAAGGGTTGCCAGAATTTTGCGCAGATGTGCTTAGGCCCATACCTTACACTGTATACCATTAGTACCTTAATCTTTACTGAAAACACCTTGCCAGAGACAACCTGTGTTCACATTAAACATTTTTTATCTGGCTCAGTTCATGCTGTGGTTGGTTATGACAGCCAAATTTTTCTCCTTCACTGTCATTGCTGACTAATGAGTTCTTCAAGACAGGTGCATTTATTGATCTCTAATAATGAGATTCTGCATGTATTACCTATTTCCAACTGTAATTGCGCTTACAGCTTCCGCTGTGGTATTTTGATTTCTGTAAGAAAAGTTGGGATTTGTTATATACTGATTGCATAGCTGTGATTGTTTTTAAGCTTGGTTCATTTTCTAGACATTTTAGATTCCTAAATTGAAAGTTTATGAGCCCAATTATAAAACCTGTATTTGGGATTCTCAGAATTCAAACATGTTTTGTACAGTCATTCCACGAAGTAGAATGCTCCATTTCTGCCTGATTAAAGATCATTAAAGATAAGCACAGTATTTGGTCTCCTGGGTTGCACATATTCTTTCTAACCTAAATCAGAATTTTTGGATTCTGCACTTTCTCTCTTCTCCTTTTTTTTTTTTTTTTTTTCCTAGTAAAGACCATTATATGGGGTAAAAATGAGACTGTCAAAAGTTTTAGTCTAAATCTCTCTTAAACCATACATTTAGAAGTCTTCTGACACCTCTCTTGCTTTCATTTGCTTGTTAACCACCCCATTCTACCAGGAATCTGGACCACTGTGTCCATTCATTTGCCCCTTATTCTATTATCTTTTTGAAGTGAAGTCAATGTAATAGCTCTATTGTATTCCTCCCAAACACAGAATCTAAGATGTTCATACTGGGAGTAGGTAGGAAAACTGATAGAATAAAACATTTGTCATGATGCATATTTGGACTCTATTTCTGATAGTACTACAGCTGACCTTGTCCACCTTCACTGTCCCAAACACTCATTATGTCCTAAATGAAGGAGCTGTGGCTTGTCTACCATGTCAGATGAAGTCAGGAGATTTTACTGAGAGTTGGAAACAGAACATATTAAATATTGGAAGAGATGACAGAGGTCAAACAAACACATACTTTAACCAAGTACTGAGGATGCTTTAACATATGTCAGTACAAAAAAACCCAGAAATTACAAGGCGTGTAAAAATTCTCTTGCATTGTTTCCCCTCTATTCTTGCAAATATATATTTTAGCAATGGTCCTAATTCATGAGGCCCTTAAGCACATCATGGGGTCATTCTAGAATCAAAAAAATTCTAAAGTACCTCACCAAACCCTGCCTATAAACTTGGTAAATCCTGTTTTCAGCTTTGTCTGGGTTTTAGTGCCACTTTTGAGCACAGGAACGTTTTTGTCCTAGCCAGGGGGACTTCAGAAATTATGGAGTTTCCTTGTGGGACAGCCAGAATCCCATTAGGATGTAGCAATGCTTCAGGTTCTTACAAATGACTGAGGAGATCTGAAAGAGCAAAAGTGGTGTCAGTGTCACCCTTTTAAAGACAGACTAAACTGATGTATGAAGAGGTTGCACTTCTCTGTTCTACAGAATAAGATAGAAGCAGGCAGAAAAGCATTCTTAATCATCAGTGATGAAGGCAATAGACCAGTAGTGTGTGTCATTTTCCTCTATAATAAAACTGATTTACTGAAAGAATTTTACAGTTAAATTTACAAGTGGAAATAGCAAATTTCTGCCTTACAATACTGCCTTCTATCATCTGCAGAATAACTGCTCATTATGGGATGCTCATTTGTATCTTAAACTTTTAAGGACAGTTAGATAATAAAACAAGAACCCAAGGGAAACTGCTGAACTACCCCATTCTAGAATATATACACATTCACTAAAAGTGAGTTAGGTTAAAAGAAATCTGTTCTGGCAGAATAGAAGAAATGGTCTTTACTTTCTCAATAATTCTGTACAAATGGCCAAGTGAGGATCATGACATCTTATGTGGTGTTGGCTTTGACTTACAATAGCGCACAAATGTTTAGGGTGTGAAGTGTCAGGGTTACATGGTGTGACTAGTTGTTCATGGGTGTTCAGCAGTGCTGTGCTTAATCTTTGAACCAGCATCATGTGTGATCATAAAGTAACTCACTGAATCTCTTACTCAAGTTTCCCCAGTTGCTTATTTGCAGAAGAAGGAGATTATTTATTGTGTACCAACTGTTACAGCAGTTACATGTTTATTGAAGTGGGCAGAGGGATTTAGAAAGCTATAGCCCAATCGTATTTCTGTTAGCACCATCTGGAACTGCATGTGTTCTTCACCACATGGTGCAAGAGAAAAGGTAAGCATCCCTTCTTTGTCAGCATCCTGGCTGCATCCACTTTTTTTCAGTGGAGCTATCTTTAATAGGAGCAAAGAAAGCACAAAACCCAGTAATGGCAGGATAATGGAAGGCACATAAAACTTCTTTGATTATGACAAAGATGTGAAGAAATTCTCTGTACTACTTCTATTATACTTAATTTCTTGTAACAAACACCACTCTGAAGTTTTTAACCAGACACCCCCTCAAAGAGATGTGACTTTGCAGTATGAAATGCTCTGGTATCTATCTAAGCATGAAACACCATGAAACTGTGATTCTGAAAGGATCTATGAATTCAAAAGGAACAAACTACCCTGAGCCTCCCCATACACTCTAGTGTCAAAAAGACCAAATATATAGAGGTAGAGAAAACAGAAGAAGTGATCTTACTTCTTTGGTGATAGAAAACTTAATCTGATTCTCTTTTCCAAATTTTAAGAGGGATTTTTTAAAAAATAGTATGGAATACAGTAATAAATCTTATGTGTTCTTAGAATCATAGAAATTGTTTCACAGTGGGGAATTTGTAGCTTTGTCTGCTTAGTTTATCAAAAGAAATAAATTTGCTGAAATTAAGCTGGGCAAGAACTTCTGCAGAGATAAAATAACAGTTGCAAAGGAGGTGGCCCAAAGCCATGTCAAAGCAAAAAAAAAGAAGTTAGAGATTGAACAGGAAATATATGTACATTTCAGGTAGATAGATTTAATAGTGGAATATAATTGATCCTTCTTGTTCTTAGGGTGTATATAACCCCAAAAGGAAATAATAAGCTGAGGAGGAAGAAAGCACAGGTGTAAATTTATACCCAGTTTTTACTGGTTATGTATACGTATGACATACGGCATCATGGTCTGCATAGAACGTGGGGGGAAGGAGGAGGAAGGGGGGGGACATATGCAGTGATGGCATTTGTCTTCCCAAGTCGCCGTCACTTGCGATGGGGCTCTGCTCTCCTGGAGAAAGCTGAACACCTGCCTGCCCATGGGAAGTGGTGAATTAATTCCTTGTTTTGCTCTGCCTGTGTGTGCAACTTTTGCTTTCCCTATTGAACTGTCTTTATCTCAACCCACGTGTTCTCCAGCTTTTACCTTTCCAATTCTCTCCCCTGTCCCAATGCTGGAGGTGTGAGTGAGTGGCTGCCTGGGCTTGTTTGGTGTCTGGAGCTGAACCACAACAATAATATAATTAAATATTGGACTTCTAGGTCGTAAAAAGTATAATGTGGAAACAAATTATGTGGAATTCAGGAAAACACAAACTGAATAATGAGCTTGCCATACAATGACTGAAGTGTTCTACATCAAATTAGGGAATAGTCTCAGTACTTTACATCTTAATTAGATGTTTCTGGTATATTCATTGTGCAGTGTTTTCATGGCATCATGGATGTGTACCTATATAACTTTACATCTGGAATTTATGCTTTTAGTGTACCATATCCTAGATCCAGAAGAATATATAAAATAAAAATCTGAAATGTTACTTATCCAGTGATACTCTATGTGGTCTGTGGCATAGATACTTCAGTTTTGAATGCACACCATTTTGGAATTATCAGAAAATATGATGACAGTACAGGTCTTTAAGTGGCTTAATTGGTGCCCAACAAGGAAATTATTTCCTACACCTTCATTAATATTACATTGAAAGCCCTTATTAAAGTAAAAAATTGAAATAAGAAGTAGTCCAAACTGGACCACTGGGACTGGGTTTGTTATGGCTGCCAAATGACAGACTAATCCTGCTTACTCTAGGTGGCCTAAGAAAACCTTTTTTTTTTTGAGGGATAGAGAAAAAAAAGTGCAAAATTTGTCTTCTTTAGCTATGATGGAGAGACCTTTGTCTTTATGTGATTAGCTAATGGACTGTCAGATAAACCTAAACTTACAAGAATCAGTTTAAATCAAAGTTTAAAAGATATCAGACTGAAGGGTATACCCAGGAAAGCTGTAGGAAATCTGTAAAGGTGAAAACATTCACTCTTATACCTAATTGTTCCTTGACACCAGCAAATGTACTGACATTTTTGACATTAATAGTGATTTTGTTTTATATTGTGTGGTGGACTAGGCAGTACTAGGTAATAGTTGGACTCAAGGATCTTAAAGGCATTTTCCAACCTTAACTCTATGATTCTGTTCTATAAATGATTCTTGTTGTTTTTAATGTATTATCACCTTTCACTTTCTTTCCTCTGCTTCAAATAATTGATAAATCAACTTTGTAATTGCTCTTGTACACATTGGTGTTCAGTTAGAAAAATGTTAGTGAAACTGAAACAGAATGCATGCTATGGAGATGCAGCAGTGGTATTTCAAAACCTTCTAGCTTTTGGATGAGATGATAAGCAATGTGATGGGAAGTAAGCTCTTTAATTAGACATTCCTGGATGTTCTGTTTTACTGAAATTAATCTTGATTTTGCTTTAAAGTGTAAAAGGACACAGTCTGTTTACTTCAGCTCAGTGTTTGAATTGTGCCATTTGTAAATTTCTCAGTAACCGATGTGCAATAGCACTTAGTGTACTAAGTGTGCTAAGCATATCTACTCTACTAGGAACTGCTGGCACTGTTAAAATCTTTGAAGTATAAACTGTAACTTATATAAAACTAAGCTATATTTAATTTTCAGTTAGGAATGATGTCACACGTCTTACTGTGTGACTGAGACATATGTTTCAAGTGCATCTTGTTTATAAATATGCTGTGATAATGTGCCATCTACTTGCAAATGGTGATTACTGCTTACACTTTAAGCTACAATAGTCAAGGCAACCTGAAGGGAGGAGGTTGCAGAGCACAGGCATTAAAAATTTCTTTTAAAAATTGATACATCGTTGCAAAACCTATTTGGGACTTTTTTTCACTAACGGACACAAGGGTAGAATTACAAAATATTTCTTTCAAGATCATGAGATGCCCCATGCCACCACTATATAGGAAGGATGGTATTCCTAGGAATTTTGGAGGAGTTTATATACAGCTGAAATTAACTGTTAAACATGATTATCCAAAAGTACAAAGACATCCTTTAGTCCTCTCCAATCACATTTGCTTCCTTTAAAATACTCTTAGGCACCCTGGTGCAGTCAGGTTGTTAGCACATGAACTTCTGAGGTCCAGATATTCCCCTTCAGTTACCAAAAGTAAGGAATTGGGGTTTTTTTTTTTGTCTTCTTAGAGTATCCTGCTTATGTAATTTCTCAGGTTTGTTAGTCAGCTGTGTAGGCTCAGCAGTTAACTCTTTTGTCTCATACATTATCTGAAAATTACCCAGTGTTTCAGATAAGGAGATTTATTTACAGACTTGTACATTTCTGTAAACTTATTCTGAAAGGTCACAGGAAATATTTCAGAAAAATGGGTCAATACATACCATGCAGTACCACACACATACGAGAATTTTCTAAAAAATATTTTTCATTTCTCGTGGATGGATAAAATGTACTATTTTACAAACAACAAACCAGAAATAAATCCACTTTTTGAAGGCATTCCTCAGTAGCAAAAAGTAGTGGCTTCCACAAAGAGATCCCAGAGCACATTATTATGCTACCAGATGGCAATCAATAGTAATTTGGTCCAGCAGTGTGGTGTAATATATTCCCAGTCTGCATAGGCATAAAGATGTCCTTCTGCACTGGTCAGTCCAGTGAATCTCAGGTGCACAGATGTGCTTTATCCCAGTGGGACTTTCACAGACAGTTTTGAAGGTTATATTCATTAAGTTTCATTATTGCAGAAAAAACCCAAACCAACCTTGTGGCACTGCCATGCCATTAGAAGATAAAGGAACTTTCGTAGGTTGCAATCAGAATTTTTAATTCTATCTCAGCAATTTCTATTAGTTGAAAGTTTCTATTGCTGCTAAACCAGATGGGGAAATACAGACCTATTGATATTCATTCACATTCTTTCTAAAGGAGGAATATTTAGCTATTCCTCCAGTATTGCTTTGTATGAAAACCATGCAACAGATATGATTCTGTCTTAGTCTGGATAGACTGAACTGTGTGACCTGGATATACAAAGAGCAAAATTAGATTGAACAACTGATTGCAGTCAGAAACAGTCTGATTAGCAGGAACAAAGGACAGCTGTACTGCTTTAATGAACATCAGAATGTAGTGAAAGCAAATAATTAAATACACTTTTTTCTTGGCTATGTATACATGGGATTGCCTTTTAAAAAAAAATCTATTTTTTGCTTTCTTTTTTGAAAGTAGTTTTATAAAGTAACAACTTATAAATATCATGGTTTCCATTTGTCAGTCTTTCAGTCCTCATCTTAGATCTCCTGAAATTTATGGAAAATTTATACCAAATATAACAGGGATGGAATTTTTTAAGACTTTTCATTTTTTTAGCATTTTATTGGGATAAGTGGCTGGATAGAGGAAACCAGTAACTGCACTCATGATAGAAAAATATACAGCATGAGTTGTTAACCTGGATTTCATAACAAAGCCTTTAGCCATAGAGAAAGATTTTTGAATTTTTCTACTACAAGGAGAGTTTCAGCTGGATCTCACTTATTTTGTTCTGACCTTTCCTTTTATTCTTCTTTGCTGACTGTATCTTTTAATCTTACTGTCTTTGGAATATGTATGTTGCTGTCACCTCATTTTGCCAGGTGATATATTATGAAATTTTATTTTATTGTCCCTTTAACATTGCTAAATTAACAGAAAACTTCCTTCTCCAGGACTGACTTCTTTCTGTACTGTAGTTTTTGTGTGCTTGTACTTTGTCTGCTCTTTTTTCTTTTTCTTTTTTTTTCAAATGTGAATAGATTTATTGTAAGATTTGAAGGATGGATCTGTTACAGGTGTCATACACAAATACCTCCTATAAACTTTGTCTCTTGTTTTTCTAGAAGCATTAATGTCATCTAAGTGGCCATGCTGATAGGACTGATATTCCAGCATTCACTTTTGATCGTTATTCCTCTTCTGATTGCTGTGATTAATTGTGCATACTTGCATATTGCTTGCTCAGTCAGGTGGAGTCTCTGCAGTTGATGGTGGTTGTCTGGTTTAAACAAATCTGTTGTAATTAGCACACACATCTGTCACCAACATTTCCTTTGTTATTGAGAAAACACTTCATCCTCTAAGAGAATAAAAAGGTTCATTAGAAGCACTGTGCTTTGAAGTAACAATACTCAATTATACATTCTATTATGAACCATAACACTAAACAAGGCATAGTTGAAGATGCGTTTTTCTTATGAAAATATATAGCACCCCAAGCCCTACTTATACATTTCTTGACCTGATTATTTGGCTGTCTTTAACATGGATGATCAGAATTTTTCTTCAACAACATATCTTGCAATCAAGAAGCAAAATCAGTGAAAAAGCTGAATATTTCAGGATTTCTTTTTCTAATTAGGAAATAGGAAAATTAAGATTTGTAAGGAAGGTGTATAAGGAGAATTTGTTCACCTCTGCTGCTCAGCTAGTCAGCCAGCAGTATGAGTGAGACAAAGAATTGATTTGCAGACACCTGTTATACAAATTTAATCATAAACCCTCTGATTGTCAGTTTGTGATTTTCAATACTTTGAAGGTGTTTTTTGAAAACTGTATCTTGTCAATGCTTACCCATGGGTTACCCTCTTCCAACATCCTCCCTCATTTTTTACTGAGTATTCACAGATTTTTATTTAGAATTCCCCTCTCTCAATAGAATTTGAAGGTGCTTAGCATGATTTGCCATGCTGTTGTTGAGACATAGGGAGAAAAACTTTGGTACAGCATTTTCTTTTGTTCAGTTTCAGCTGCTTTCAAACACCAAGACTCAGAGATGAAGTGTTAAAGGCAGCTTTTTTCCCTTTGGAGAGTCTCACTAACTGTGCAGATTACATCAGGAGAAAATTAATTTTGGACATCTGAAATGTTTGTAGTATCAGGGCAACAAATTGCAACTCGCAAATTTATTTGTAAAAATACTTGCTTGTTTATCATGAGAGAGTAAGAAGAGAAATCGTCAAAAGGAGTCATGTCTCATTTACCCTTTCAGTTTGATAATTTTCTATAATGTCTGCTAAAGAGACGGAATATTCTTCAAACTGAGTTCTGTTTCTGCTGAGACTCTGACCTCATTTATTCCCCTAGGATAGGAACAAGAGAAAGAACTGGAATGCTTCACCTTGAGAATAAGTCAGGTGTCTCTGACATCAATATTTTAAGAATGGACTCAAAAGAACCAGTAATCTCCCAAAAGGAAAGAAAAATGGGGAAAAGTGTGTCCAAAAATATACAACCTCTGTATAAATTTAAGAGAACCTACATGCTGCTCTAAAAGCATCTTATTAAACTACTCTGACCTTCCTTCTGTGGGTATGTCAGAGTAAGAGCAGCGATATGTGTAACAGTATTTTTTCTCCCAAGAGGTGCTTTATTTCAGTTTCTGTTTTCATTTCTAGATAATGCCTCATTGTCTTTCACAGATCAAGTGGTGATTTCCTAATGCTCAAGGGAAAAAAAGTTCAATGTGGTGGGATGTACAAAACCAGTCCTTTTGTTGCATTCAGTTTTGTCATACAAACTCAGCCTGCTCATGCCTGTACTAAAGATTGAGATGGAATCCACCATCCTTCCTACTCATTCACTTTTCATTTTACCCCTTATAACAAATACTCCTTAGCTAAATTATGCAAGAATACTTAGTGCATGCCTTTATTCTTCTGTGTGGCACTCCATAATAAAAAGCTTCAGGGAGAGTATTCTCCTGTTGATTCACACAGGCTCCTGCAATGATGAGTGTGAGGAAACAAATGTTAGCAACAATTTTGACAGCCATGCCGACAATTTGTCACTAGCATTTATCTTATCATGTTGTTCTGTCCTAATGATACCATCTCTTAGGCAAATAGCTCTAAGCAGGTCACTAGAAGTCAATATAAGAGGTATAAGGGAAGAATATGAGGCAAAAAGATACTTCTTGGCATTTCCTCTCTTTCATCTCCAATTCTGCCTGTTAGAATTGGTCATCTCAAAATCCTGTTCAAAACAATGGTGGGGTTGTTGTTTGCACATAATATACTTTGATAATAAGAGGACTTTTTTCCACTATGGCATTTTCAGTATTGTTTGGTTATAAAATAGTAATTTTTTTACTATTCTGGAGTAATATTTTGCTATTTAACCCCCAAAGTACAACAACAACTCGAAAACAACTAAATGACATCATTCTTATTTTTTAATGTAATTGCGTAAAAGCAGGGCACAATAGGACATAAATGTTAGTGATTGCCATTACAAAGGTCATACAAGGATCAGCAGACTGAGTTTTGTCAGTTTTTCCCTTGGTGAAGTTGTCACCATCATTAGGTGCGGTCAGGTCATCTGGAAATTCCCTTGCTGTCCAGATCTATTTTGAATCAAGGCTGTATGCTACCTATTTTTATTCTTGCCCAACAGTTTCATATATTTCTTCTTCTTCTCTTGCTGTTTTAGTGACTGAGCAAACCTTTCTCCACGTGCTGGTTCCAGATTTGCAGGTATAATGTAACAAATGGAATAAGCCAAAGGTTGATGCAGCAGAAAATCACTGTTCCATGTTATGGCAGTGAGTGAAAAAGTTTGTGGTTTATGGTTGCCTCTTCTTGTGTATTTCATAGTAGCAAGGTTGTGGAAAACATGCTGTAATCTGTACAGGCTCTTGAGTCAGAGCTCATGGAAGCTGAGAGGAATCTTCCCACTGATTTAAATGGCTTTGTACAAGCCTTACATTTAAGTTAGTCATGATGCAAATGTTTTACAAGCATTTAACCTGTCTTACATATTTAAAAATATTTTTACTCCTAATAGTTCTTGTTATGTCCACTCTCCTTCAGGATAAGGAACGTATTTGCTCTGTTCTGAGAAAACTTTCTCAGAAAGTTCAATACGTTCTTTTTTTATTACATTTAACTACTTTGTAGAGTTGTATCAAGTAATGCATTAACCACAGATGAAATACTGTGCACCTTTTAATTCAGCCACTAGCAGAATCCCCAGAGGATTTTTATTTTCCCAAGCATTATGTGTCTATAGCTTTTTTGCCCCATTATTCATTTTGCTTTAAATACTTGTCTTGGTCTGAATAAGCTGCTCAGAATAGCTCAGTTGCACATAAAGTTAATCACAAAACTTTTCTTCAAGTTCCATTGTCAATTAGTAACAGAGTTCAACCTATCAATTAAAATTATTTTTATGTGTCTACATAAGGTGATGAGAAGTTCCATAACTGTCTTTAGTGCCCCTATTAGTATCCCAATATATAATGAGAGCTCTTCTGAGCCTTAGAACTGACAGCAGCTAGTCAACATACTTGCATTCTGACACTTTCACCAGCTCTTAGAAAAGATACTTATCTAATTATAAATATACCAATTATGTGTTGTTGTAGATATGAGCATCAAGGGAAGGACTACTGCAAATTACTTATTCCAGTTCTGTAACAATGAACAAAATGATTGACTTGATTAACCAGTTCACTTGCTTTCTTGAATGTGTTGTGACTTCTGGTCTTGGTTTTGGAGCAAAGAACAAGAAGTAATTGCAACTTTTCCTCTATACGTTGCATTAGGGTATTTTATAGGAGAGCAAACGATCCCAAATTTATTTAATGTTCCATGCTTAAAAGAAAACTGTGAAATCAAATAGCACTCTGCTAGGCCATTTATAGCCAAAGGCAGTATATCAGGTTCAGCTATCATCATATGTTGAGTTGCAGTTTTTCCAACTTTTTACTTTTGCCGAATTTGCCAGCTTGTAAAGATTTGCTTTTCCCATTTCTGTGAAATGAAAACAGTTATTTAAAATCTCTTATGTTCTTTGCAATTCAGGACTCATAATAAGATATCAGCAAGTCTGGAACAAGATTCTGCTGCTGCTCCAAAAAGTTTGGCCTGAGTCTCTGTTCTGTTCTTTGTAATCCTTCATGTCAGAAATGTTATGGAGTCAGAATGAGAGCCATAACACATATTGCAGTGAAAAACTGTTCAACACGCATATTTTAAATAAGGACTGAGGCAATTTATTGTTTTATTAGACATCTAGTTAATGAAAAATCAGTGAACTGTATCTTCAGGATTAGTATCAGTAATGCAGGAGATAAACCACAATAATAGATACTTTAAAATACTAAATTTGAGGTACAATTTTCTAAACACCTTTCTATAATGAATTCTGGAAAGTTCTATTCCTGCTCTGTGTCATCCTAGCCCCACTGTCACACAGCTTTCCCTTTTGTCACAAAACTCCTGTTGGTGATGTTGGTATTCCTTCTGTGAGCCTTAGCTGCTTCCTACAATTCCTTGGCACACATATTGGTGAAAGCACAACACAGGTGCACTCGTGTACCCCTGATGTGTGGATCTCTACTGGCTCTACTCTGAATTGCCTGTCCATTATCTGAGTGCAGGCTGCTCACAGCACCCAATGGGAATGATTCTGCCACACCCTTGTGGAGAATACAGTGTAGATCTTTTCTGACAAAAAAATGAGTTTTGAGTACTGCTCTGTTCATGTTTTGCAAATATTCATGCTGCTTTTGTAAATATTTACACTTACGCTCTTACCTTGCCAGACCCTGTTATCTGGATGATGTTACTGAAGAATTTTAGGAGGGAACTGTACATATTCACCCACAGCCAGCTTTGAAATATGTGGTAGGGATCTATGTTGGCAGCTACAGAAGTACCTGCTGCTCGATTATTTTTGTCAGAGTCCAGTTGTAGGATCATGGACTTTATGTGTATTGAGTTGAGAATAAGATAATATACCTGTTGGCTGCTAACATTTTAACAACTCCAGCTGCAGAATTTTGCGCCCATTCCCACTGGCATACTCAGGTTCCCTTTTGGGTTTATTGCTCTCCTTCATTTTGTACTTCCTTTTGCTGATTTTATTGAGTGTATTTCTGTTCCTGCAAAGCCAGGAATCAGGTCACTGTACTACACAGAGATGTTATTTCCAGCAGCATAATATACTTAGGACCATGCTGAGTTCCTAATCCTGCTGCTTACATGTGGTAATACTGTCACATAACAAATCATTAGTATGAAACATTCTTGGAACTTTTCATCCAGATTTCAACATCACCTGTCAATGACAGGTGTTTTAAAAGTAGATTAACATTTTCTAGTACAGTTATTTTTGTCAAAATCCTTATCAGGTATGACATTTCTTTGTTGAAGTGATAATCTCTGTTTGCATTTATCTCATTAGTAGTATATGTGTACAAGCATCCATACCTATTTCTAGCCCTTGTAGTGCCTACAGGCACATACTCATATTTTATTTATTTCCTGTGAAGTATGCATGGTATAAAATGTCATGGTGCAGCCCTAAATCTTTCAGATCCTTTTAAAAATTTTTTTTTAAAAATTCTTATTTTGCTTCTCTAGCAAGATTCAGACTGTGCTCTTCAATCATCATCAACCATAGGCACTCTTCCTAGAAATGATGAAGCTCAGTTCATGGTCTAAGATTGGTCACAAGAAGATGACATAATACCTGCCTAAGTGACTCATCAAATAAAAGATCTTTTCTTTTGTAGGATAAAGGAGGGGGGATACCTCTTTGTTGAATGATTTTAGAATGCACCCTGACCTTTTCTGGCAGATAAGTATGTGGCAATTTTCTATGAATTTGGTGCCCAACCTCCTTATTGTTACACTGACTCCTTGACCTGTAGCAATAGTGTAAACTACAGATTTACTTGGCTGCCTAGAAACTAGCCCATTCACTCTGCTAGATCTTTCTTGTGAAATTTTGATCTAATGACATCTCTCTGTTAGCCTTGAACTTCTTTCTTTTGGACTTCATGAATGGAGAGAAAAGTGTGGAATTCTGTAGCTCTGCTTAGGGAGGGTGAGAGGTTAGAACATTCTTAGAACTGCCCTCCCTTCATCATATAATTACAGAAGACTATGAATAATCTTAACCTCACACAGAATTTGATTAACACAAAACATGCCTGTCCTAATCAATGATGCTGGTGATACAGGACATGCAGAGTGATACAGGACTGCCTACAGATTAATGGCAGATTCTTTCAGAAATTCAAGAGAGACACTTCATTCATTGACTTTACAATCCATGCTGTTAGGAAGAAGCTTGTGATTGGTTCTGTAGAGAAAAGAGTATGACCTAATCATTCAGATGCAATATTTAATTAGAAATAATGGAGACCGGGAATTTAGACCTCAGCCATTCATGAAGTGTAAGCTAGAACCAATTTATAGATATGAATATAGATGTATAAATACATAGACACATGCAAACACATTCCCATTCATTTTTATCAATTAAAGCTTGTAAAAACCAGTAATTATGCAATAAACTATGCTTTGTAAGGAAAGGATACACTGTGGGGTTTTGCTGTTGTTTGTGGTTAGGGTTTTTTTTTGGTTGGCTAGGTTTTTCTTCCCCTTAGGTATGTGTTTTTAAAACTGGTACAAAGTTGCATCCTTAAATGAATGTTTGCAAGAATGTTCTTGGTTGTTCAGATGTGGTGATATTTACTGAGAGGGGAACAGTCCTGGCCCATTCTTAGTCTTCTCAGTAAGGTTATGCATGCAATAAAACTGTCTCTGCTGTTTTATGCTTGTACATAAAAACTGCCAGACAATATAATATTTGTCTGGAAGACTAGAACAATGAATGTGCAGAAAATTTTTATTGCTCTAGGAACATATGCGTTTTAGAACAGGAGTGTGACAGTGATAGTTTTCTATCCCTCTAAGCCCCAAATGGATCTTTACAAGCTCAATTAAACTTCAGCAGAATTACTGAAAACTCACAGATGCTTCCTCTTGACTTTGTTGAGATTTGGTTCATGCTCAAAGGCTGAAGTGGACATATATTTCAGTTTTCCTGGAACTTCTGCCTACATAGGGCAAATTAGGACTCCAGAAATATCCTTAGTAAACATCCATTTGTATGCCTGTGTTAATTGCAAATTATTGTTAATAAATGTTTACTTAAGTTTGAATTTTCTATGTACTTGTGTGGAATAAATCACACAGTAGAATAATGTTTATTGCATGGAAAACATTTTGAGTTATATGCTTAGGAGTGGAAAAGAAAAGCCAGTTCTTCCTCTTCTTCTAATGTATTTAAGAACTTTTTAAGATTGTTGTTCAAAGCAAATTTTTGTTGGCTGATGTTTCATGCTTGAACTTAGTGAGGAAATTATGATACTGTGAGGAGAAAAGTTGTGCATATAAGGCTATGATTAATGTAATTCATGGCATTCTAAAATTGTTCCATTTATTTATTTATGTAGAACAGTGACAGAAAGTAAAACACTTCCATTATTAGTCTAGCACTGTAATGAGACTTCTGCCTGAAGGAATTCTAAGCACTGGGAAGTTAAACTTGAAAGAAACTATATGGACATTAATAGAGAAATCTGCCTGTAAAAGTGAACCCGAATTAGGCTGACAGTGTGGATAAACAAAGGCAAACTGGATGCACATTATTCTGTGCTTCATTCATTACACTAGACAGTTCAATTACTATCTGAAAGATATATAGAGCAGTTAACACAGTTATTGTCCACTGACTTTGGAGATATATGCAAAATGCCTCCTTTGTTGATAAACCTGTTTGGCAGAATCTTTAATACATTAAGAATTTTAGGTCAAAGTAATTTCCCCAGCTCCAGAAGAGTGGCACCATACATACGTCTGTATTTCATTTGGTTATTTGTGGAATTATCCTTTAAGGTCTCTTGGAGATAAAATGGAATTTCACTTCTCCAGGAACATTAATGCTCTTAGTCTGTGGAAATACGATTTTTAATGCCTATATGCAAATGGAGAATTTAATTGCAAATATTCTTCTATTCTCTTCATAATCCCTATTTTCAAAATGTTTGTACTTTAGTCTTAAGTGAGTTATAATTTGTCCAGAAAAGAATATAAATAGAATAGAATAGAAAGAAAAATAGAAAGTATTTTATGCATTTTGCATGAAATTCACTTTCTGATATTTCCTGTGCATTCCTGGTGTGGGGTCATCAACCTCTCTTCTTGTCAGGGCAGGGCTCTGCATTTGTTCTTTGGGAACCCAGCTTCTTGATGCAACTGTTTGCTTCAGTCAGGTCTTGCCCAGATTAGAGGGTGTGTTTCTTTAGGAGGGCTGCACTTTCAAAGCATCAGCATTAAACTCTTCACATTTCGTGCTTGAGCCATAGCCCCATCCCACTGCTTGGCCTGCTCCTCAGGAATGTTCCTCAGAAACTCCCTGATCACAAAAGAACTCTTTTGCCCTGCTTTCTTCCTTCTCCACCTATGATTACATGGTTCCTTGTGCATGAAATAAAAAGTAATTCAGTGTTCTGCAGATAATAGCAGTGAGTGACACTCCACTTTGTCTTTGCTGATAAAGGCAGGTTACATATATGGACTAAATAAAACAAATAAAAGAAAATTTTGTTGGAACTTGGGTTCTTTAGGTTTTTTTAATATAGACTAGTTTGTTGTCATGGTAGATCAATAATCCTATTTCTGGTAAGATCTAGAATTCTGAGAAAACTATAGTGACTGAAGACAGAGTGTTGCGTTTAAATATAGAAAATTTAAAAGTCTGATAAGGGATAAAAGAATTCTATGATTAATAAGGGCATTTAGTATAAGAACTCAGTTCTCAAAGTGAATTAGTTTGAAAAATGATGATGAAACAGTCTTCTCAAATAACAATGCTATTCTTGCAACAGCCTTATTTCCTTATTCACCAGTAACTATTCTAGAACTAAATACCCAAGTAACTCTTCACAAGTAAGAATGCATTAGCTTCTGAAATTAATCTTGGATGAATTTATCACTGGAGAGTTTTAGCTAACTGTACTATATGCATTGACAATCTTCTTGGTAGCTGGATTAGAGTGATAAGTTTTCAGCTACTTTCTTGGGTGTTCTGTTTCTCATAGGAAAGAGAAAATTATTTTAATTATGAAGTCATACGTTTATTCTCAGGAAGTTTCAATGCCTGAAAAAGAGCAATCTGGAAGAAACTTTGTCTGCATCGAGCTATGGAGATGAATGGTGAATTGTAACAAAATGTTTTCTTTTTTCCTTGATTTTTAGTTTTTGCTAGGAAGTTTTAATTTTCTTCTGGAGCTTGTGAAAACCAGGGCACTTTAAAGAAAAGTTTAAATTTAATACTTTCATTTTGGGCTTTATTTCAACTCTGTTTTCAATGAGACTGAGAGACAGCCTTTTTTAAGAGGTTATGGAACTTGGAGATACCAAAAGGCATTTTACAGAACTACTATCTAGTAGGACACTTGCAGCTCAAATCATCTACCTGCATTTCCAGTATTTCATGACTTTCTAGATCAGCTGTTATGTATAGAATCTATTCACATTCTTCACAGAACTTAATCTGAACAAGTTAATATGGTGAAAATTTCCAGAGTTAGCAATCCTAAATGTGCCAATAATTTTTGTGGCCTATTCAAGGATCATGAGAGACTGAAATCCTCAGTAAAGTAGTTGCATAATCATTTTATTATATTTGGAATAATGGGTAGCTACTACCATTGTTAGGCTGATTTTAAAGAACAGCTCTCCTCCCTTGAGGCAGGTAGAAAATTTCATTTTATCTCAGCAGCAGTATTCATCTTTTCTATCACAGTGTTATGCTAATTTCGTAGGTTAAAAAAATAATCTGCAAAGCAGATCCTCAGAACATCTCTTTGTTTGAGTTCTTTTCCCTAGTGGACATTAGTTCCCATAGCTGACCTTTTAAAAACTGGAGGCAATCCATTTTGGGTTTTTTAATACTTTTCATCACAGATCTCTAGCTGAATATCTTTGTGTACACTATAAGCAAAGAAAACAAAGTGTTCCTTACCTAGCCTAATTTATGATAGCTATTATCTGCTAGTCCTCTAAAGTATGGTGTCTCTTAAACTTTTATAATAGATGCTCATATTCCATTAATTATGTTTTGTCTGTTTCAGGAAAATGTAGGAAATGGAAGTAAGCTTAAATCCCACACAGGAGGAAGTTTATACAAACAGAAATAGAAAAACAAGTAACTCTTTCTGGCTTTGCTGTAACATGTTTCTATCCTAACGCACAATTTGAAATAACAAGTAGGATAGTATTTCAGCTCTCTTAATATCATCGTGGGAGGTAAATGTTGACAATAAACAGAAAAAAACAGTAATCTGTGATTGCATATAATGTTTCTATTTCAGGGACACTAAGAAAACACTTATTCCATGAGATATAGAGGATAATATTAACAATAAAACTTTTAAGCTTCTGGAGATGTTTAGCATTAGGATTTCTGTCTGAATTCAAGCTTTTTTTTTATTTTTATTTTTTTTTAAATTTTTTTATTAACCAGAGATGTGTTGTGAATTTTATATTGTGAAGTACTTACCTCTGGTTGATAAAAATTTTTCACATACACAATTACAGCAGCCAGTATTTCTTTTTCTGTTTTAATATATAGATTGTGTTTCTGCTCAAGTCCTAGGCTAGGGTGAGAAATTTGGATACAAGACAAGACACGGAAGTTAGTGGCACTGATGAATTATTTCTTCCTTTCGGTGTTCTGTAGGTAGATATTGTCACTCATAAATCCTGAGTATCACTGCAGCACTGACCATAAAATACTGTTCTCACATTTGAGAGAAATGGAAACAGTCTAGGATTGAGTAAAGTGACTCATTCTGCAAAGAGGAGTAGCCAGGAATCCCGGAAGTGATGGGAAATAAGACCCTTTACTTTTAGTAGAATCCTGGCATCTCTAATCTTTTCAATAAGCGCTTGTATTCTACAGGTAAACAGTACAGATGATAAGGCTCAGGTGCCAGAAATGCAGAGATGGTACTTATTTCTACCATCTTCACTTTGTGAATAATTCAGTGCCTGAGGCATGCATTTAAAAAGATTTGTTTCTTGGCGAAGAACAGAAGGGTGAAGTACTGAAAACTCTGAAGTCATAGCACAGTCTTCTTTGTTTGAAGAGGCACATGTATAAATCAGTTCATATTTTAAGAGTGCTTATGGGTGCCTTCCTGATTTGAACTCTCACAGAGACAAAATTGTCAGAGCAATCCCAAACATAAATACAGGCTGGGAAGAGAGTGGATTGAGACTAGACCTGGAGAAAAGGACTTGGGGGTGTTCATGGAGGAGAATCTCCATTTGACCCAAAAATGCATGCTCACAGCCCAGAAAGCCAACTGCATCCTGGGCTGCATCCAAAGCAGCGTGGCCAGCTGGCCAAGGGAAGGGATTCTCCACCTGGACTCTGCTGTCATGAGACCCCACCTGGACTGTTGTGTTCACTTCTGGAGCTCCCAATGTAAGAATGATGTTAACCTGTGGGAGTGAGTCCAGAGGAGAGGCATGAAGAGAATCGCAGGGCTGGAGCTTCTGTCCTATGATAACAGGCTGAGAGAGTTGGGCTTGCTCAGCCTGGACAAGAGAAGGCTCCAGGGAGACTTTTCATCAGCTTCCCATACTTAAAGGGGGCCAACAAGAGAGCTGGAGAAGGACTTTTCACAAGGGCTTGGAGTGACAGGACAAGGGGGAGTGGTTTTAAACTGAAGGAGGGCAGGTTTAGGTTAGATATTGGGTAGAAATTCTTTATCGTGAGCATGGTGAGGCATTGGAACAGGCTGCCCAGAGAAGTTATGGATACGCTGCACCCGGAAGTGTTGAAGGCTGGGTAGGATGGGGCTTTGAGCAACTCAGTCTAGTGGAAAGTGTCCCTGCCCATTGCTAAGGGTTTGGAACTAGCTGATCTTTAAGGTCCCTTACAACCCAGACCATTCTAAGATTCTATGATTCTATGTCTCTTTCCAGCAGAGATGGAGCTGGAGGTGTAAGAATTTACCTCTTTGAAAGAGAGAATTCAAGAAAGAGCTGGCCTGTGACTAGAATTAAATCCCTTCTGGGAACTGAGATTATAAAAAATCTCATTAACTTCTGCCTCAAGTGTACAGATGTTACTTTGATATTGTCTTCTCTGAAGCCAAGAAACAACTCATGTCTCTGGGGATAAAACTTAACGTTCCCAACAAAGAATTCTCTCTCGAAAGAGTAGCAAAATGCTACCACAATACTACAGTGTATAACTTTTCCCTAAAAAAGAGCTGCTATGTTTCATGGTACCCAGGATTGGAATGCACCCTAAATATGTACATTAACAGAAGTTGCATGAAATAGTATCGCTCTTTCCCTCTCTTCTTTCTTCTGAATTTCTCTTCCTGTCAGCAGGTAAGTCTGACTTGAAATCGGACCATATGTGTTATTCCTTGTTGTGCTTTTCCTCTGAACTTACTGGTTCCAAAAATTTATTCGCTTTTCTTTTTTTCCTCTTATCATGGCCTCTGTGGAAGTTTTGGAAAGGAAATAAAGAAATCAATGCTGTAGGCCAAAGAAAGACTAAATTAATTGCTAATGTCTTGCCCTCAAGGAAACCTGACTCAAGCTAGTTTGCTCATGGTAGTGTGTTTTGAATTTGAATGTGAGCCTTTCCACATCTGTAGGAGCAAATACCTATTTTTGCAATGTTACTGTCTTGGCTTAGTCTGCTTGGGTGGAAGTGGTAGGCAGTGCAGTGTGAATGATGCTGAGGATTTTACAGTCAGCACCTCTTATATGGAGTCCCTCTTGAAAGAGTCTGTTTTGGTTTTTTCCCCTTTTTTGGTGTCAAGTGCTATTCCGGATATACAGCTACCTGTCCAATGTGAGTTTTTATGAATACTTTCGCAATACTTCCCCATTGCTGCTGATACTTCCACACAGTTATATTGCCTATTAACTCACACATTACTGATAATTTAGTCAAATATATGCCCAGATAAAGTTTAAATAGAAAATAAGATTACTTCAGTTGTTACATTTAACAATCAAGTCCAGGAATTACTTCTAATTTTTTATGTTTGACTAATGTATTAGTGGTAGGTATTTTTACAGGCTTCCTCAAGTTCTCTTTGTTGTCAAATCTGCCCTTTCCTCCACATTCTCACCATAGTTCTTTTCCTGTAAAGTTTGTATTACCATGCATATCCCTTGATTTTTTGGTCAAATTTTGTTCAGCCTGATGTTTTTGGCTTATGAAGACAGGAACTAATATAAAATAAGTATTTTTATAATATCAACTGTCATAATACTGTCACTGAAGAATATTGGCATCTTTACAGTTCAGAATAAAATACTAGAACAGATGCTATAAGATTAACTTCATTTTATAGACTCCTACAAAAATTTGAGGGAAAATCCCTCATCTTGAATATCAGGACATAAGAATGGAGCTGTCTGTCTTGATTTACTGAAGTCATCAGTGTAAATTATTAGTGGTCTACTAATTTTCAAAACTGGCATAAACTTTATTCATTTTCTCAATTAGATTGTTATTTGGTTTGAAATAACCACTCAGTGAAATTTAAAGTCAATATAAATAAAAGTAGAAGTCATAACTGTACATTTTTGCCATTGTCAACATGCAAATTTATCTTTACATAGAGATAATACAGTATTTCTACTCCAATAGACTTTTTAGACTTTTCCATTTTATTAGCAGTTATATTAGGATTATGATGGTTTTTCAAAAGGGAGATAAACAATTATTTCCACAGAATGAAGGAACTTATGATCAACTAATTAAATGTTGGAACTTTTAGGTTATACAGTGAGTCTATTGAATTTGGCATAGGTAGGCTACAAAACTCATAAAGCAGGATTGTTCTAGATTTCCATGCTTTATAGCTGACAAATATTCAGGCCTAAGGTGAGTCTTAAGGTAGACTGAATTCAACCATTCCTTAATTACAGTACTACACGGAACGTACATACAGATTTGAGTCTCCATTAAACTAAAATGGGACATGTATAAAAAATTCCCTTTATGGAGGAGCACAGAATCCAAATACATAATGCAAAATGAAAGTGAGGCCATGTTATTACTCAATTCTAAAAGTGAGGTGTGCTGATCTAAACTGATCTGCTCTCAAATCAAAGTTCATAACAGAACTGAGAATGAGCATTGTAGCTCTGGTTTGGTGTAGTTACTACATATGGCCATGATTTTATGTCATTATGCAACAGGAGAAAATACTTTTAGCATTCTGAAAAACTTTATCTGGAGGATATGGGGCAGAGAAACCTTCATCTCGTTTTATAAACCTATTGTATTTAAAAATGTTGTGGGCAATAGAAAGGACAGTGTTCAGCCATGAGAAAAGGTAAAGTTCATCAGGAGTTATGCCATTGGGAAGAGTATTTTATTCTACTTGGGCTGGGAAATTAGAAGTGAATTAATAATTGGAGAAATTTAAGAAAAGTTACACTTTGAAGTTTTATCTCCTTTTCACTACTTTTAATGCAATTTCATGAATTTTACCATGTTTTGTGTTTCAGCTCATTATCTGATATTTGTTTAATCATTAGGTAAGGTTTCTTTGATTCAAGTTTTGCTTAGGGAACAATAATGAAGAAATTTTCTGTTTAAAATATGAAAACATCTTGAATTCAGACAGATAATTATATAGGTTGACTTTAAACTTCCACACACTCATGGGAATATGCAGAGCACCCTGTATTGCAACTCATGGCTGAAATTAATTTGCAAAAGCAAATAAATCTGTTGGTTGGAATTGCTTTATTATGAAGGGATCTTGACATTTTACTGGCAATATTAGCACATTGCTTTCTCTGGCCTAAGCTTTTGCTATTGTGTATTTCACAAAAAACGAAGAAGCTCTTTTTCTGGGAATCTTGACCTTTTGAAGAGCTGAAAACTAATGCACTTTTCTTTTTTTAATGCACCTGAAACTATAAAGAGCATCTGGTACAACACTTCCTTTTGATTACATGGCTGATAAGAGGACTGGCTACTCCTTTTTTCCTAGTACAGTGACGTAGAAGACACAGTATAGGTTTTCCTTGGACTTCATCCAGAAATTATTACAACGGCTTTGGTGATGGTGATAATAATGGAAATCACATTAACATGTTTACTGTATCTTTAAAAATTGAGATAATACATTTATTTTTCCAGCGAAGTTGAGAGACTTGATTTAACTGCTAAACAGTATGAATTGCAAGGATTATTGTTCTTTTTTATTGTTCTCAAAATAGAAAAGCACGCCATGTATTACACTTCTGATTTATCTGAGGGGACAGATCTAAGTAAGGCATGTGAAAACAAAAACCCAGCGTCCTCATAAAGACATATCTGACCAATGTAGCCATCTAACTGGGTACTCTTCTGTTCTCAAATACGTAATTTTTATCTTCTGCTTCAGCTTATCATCACTGGGGAAAACATTTAGTTTCTCTATGCACCTATCCAAATTCAGACTGCAGCTGTGGAATATGTGAGATAAAATGTTAAGTGTATTCTGGGCAGCTCTGATTACATATTCTGCCCTTAACACTGTAAATGTGCTAGGACCAGATTTTTTATTTGGTGTTCAACAGAGATGCTTATCTGTAATATTATTTCTCAAGGAAATAGAAAACAAAGAGTCTTAATTTATAATATTGTCTCTGTAGGATTTTTAGCTCTCATGTTTTTGGGGTTTTATTGTTTTTAATTTGTGGGGTAAATCAAATTAATTTGTTGAGAAAAAGCAATGTTAATATGGCCCTCAGTATAGAAAAATTATACAGTGTTTGATGTATTGATTATTTCTGGTCATTTGAGGCATTATATCACAATCTCAGTGATGTTTGTGTCTTGTGAGCAATATTTTATTGCTGGAAAAAAGACATTACATATACACAGTAATAATATTTATTGTTCATTGAGTCATAGAAGTTAGGAATAGAAAATGACCTATTAGATCATGCAATTTATCTCTCCACAAAGCAAAGGAAGTCTCTGCAAGTGTGACTCCATGACAGCTAGATATATAGTCATGGCAAGAGTGCTATGACTCTAGAAAGGCAAATATCCAGTCTTAATTTTCCTAAAGCATACAACTGCTTTTACAAGTTGATGCACTGTATTGACCAATAAAATTATATATATATATGAAAGATCTCAAGAAGTATTAAAAATGTTGAAATTTACCTTATTTTTTGTCTCCTGTCAAAACATACAATTCAATTTCATAGTTAACTTATAAGCAGCTGAAGAAAAATTGATAAATCCTTCCTTTAGAACTTGCTTTCCTGGGTAAGCCTCTGAGCAGATAAGCAACAATTTTTTATGTAAGGTCTGAACCAAAATCTGTCTGTTTTCCCTTGGTTATGAAGTTTATTCTCAGCAATGAGGACTCTAAAAAGTATTTATTGATATTTTAGTTTAAGATGCAACCAGTATTTAGTGCAGGGGAATTGTGTGTTCTTGTTCAATTTTGCATAAATAAATAAATAAATAAATGCCTCTCTACAGTAGGCAAAATTAAAATGTTAATGCAAGTCCTGACAGTAAAGGATAGAGTTGGACTAATATTGTAATGAGGATTGGTGTCAGTCTTGAGAATATCTGAAAAGTTGCTCTCCACATCCATTAACAAAATGGTGATAGTAAACAAAAAACCAGTTTTCAGATATGAGAATGTGTACTCCTCTGTCTTTCAGAAAGATCTCTGCTTCCCTGCCCCAAACTGTAGACACAGCAAGTCAGAGAAGAAAGGCTGCATTTGCCCTACTTTCAACAGGGACTAGTCAAGATAAAAAATTACTAATTAAAGTGTGCTTGAGGGAGATTGTCATAAAGAGGAAAAAACCACAAACCCCAAAACCTAAAAGGTAGAACTTCCAAAGTAATCATGTAGTAATGATGGATGCAACTAAAAATGCTTTGGTTTTTGTAAAAATGCTTTCATTTTTGCAAGAATTTCTGCATTCCTATCAGTAAGTGAATTCTGATATGAATAATATATTTTTTTGATCTCAACAGCCAAACTCTTTATTTATAAGATGAAAAGTCTGTTACGGCTTCTATTACTTATAGTGACATTTTCTGTTTATTTAGGGAATAGTTCAAGGATTTCACTGACTTTGAGTTGTACCTTTATCTGTAAAATAACTTGTTCAAATTATTAGGACAGTATACAGAGTAAATTATCCCTCAGTATGTGTGGGGTTGACAGAATCATTACTTTATTAAGCATAATGCATAATTACTGCAGCACTTATTATGCTATTGCTTTATTATTGGATACCAACTAGAAGTAAGTAGCTACTATTAACTGCAATGTCAAAAATAAGATTTTCAGAGAATCACTTTTAACAAATACTTATCTGCAATTTTTTCTCTTTATTTGTCTGATGCTAAAACAAAGTTTGCACCTGGCATTTTTTTAAATTTTATTTTTAAAATTTTTTTTAATCAAATATGCACTATATTAAAAATTGCTGTTATGTAAAAACAGTCTAATCAGGCCTATGAGTTCAGCTATATCTTCTTCTTACTTATTTCTGAAGAAAGCTCCTAGCAGAAAAGCAAGTGGGAACATAATTGGGGTTTTGTATGCACAATGAACTGGAAGCTCATACCTTGGCTGGAGTTTCTTCCATTAAGCTTAATCAATTGAATTTAAATAGCAGTTTTGAGAGTTCCCCCTGCTCATCTATCAGCCTAAAAAGTATTTGTCAGCTCCATCTGAGAGCTCACCAGCCTTCTTTCTACAGCACTTCTTTTTCAACAGTAGCATATTTTTCTAAAGAATCTGGGTAAATAATGCAAAACAAATGCTCTAAATTTTACTTGAAAAGTTATTTAGCTGCTTTTCTCTCTCTCACACATACACACAAATAGAAATGATACATTCATCTACAGCTGAAATTTGGGGAACACTATTAAATATTTGGTAAACCATTTATGCAAAGGATTTTGAATTCTTAGAGAATTTGAACCATTTCTAATGGGACTTACACATTTCTTTACAATGCAAAGTTAAGAGGTGGTCTACTTTTATAGCTCTTATTTAAGCTGGCAACTGCAGAAACAATCTAACTCAATGAAATTGTCCTCCAGCAGAACTTGAAGGAATCATCTCTCATGAAAAATCTGTGTGATGTTTCCACTTTGGCAGAAAATTAACTATAGGTCATTAGGATTTATAGGTTAGTCACTCACAAAACCTAAAAAGTAGCAAGATATGAAGTTTAAAGGTTCTCAACCAACAGCAGTAGTTGGTGTGACACTCCTGAATTTGTACTGGTATTTATGCATGAGATACTGTAGGGGAGAAAGAAAAGGTTGCTTGATATTTGCTGTTATGATTCCATTTTCTCAGGTTTTTCCACAATTCTGTTGGAACAATTGGTGGCTTGTACAGCTTGTGGCATGGAGTTAATATCGCCTTGCACTCCTAATGCTACTGTTACACAACTGAGCTTAAGCTAAAGATGAAAGAGAATATTCCCTGTGCACAACGTTCTTGTTGTTGTCTTTGCCAGTTCATAAACATATGCATCTCTTGTGTCAGATCAGAAGGTAAATCTATAACTCCTAATTTTAGCTGTGGTTTCAAGTGAGCCCCATGGGGATGGAAAGCACAGAAACAATTCTACTATGCATATATAATATTGCTTAATAGCACATCAGCTCTTGGTAATTAACTGCAAACTTTGTATGGCCTAATCCTTATCCTTCATCACCCTTTAAAACCACCTCTTTGAAGACTCAGACACTTAGCTATACAGAGGGACAGGAGCACCTGAATTAGACTTCTGGCTCTAGCAAGTTGGTCACAAACCCTGTGTCTACTGGTCGGGGAACCTTCTAATGTTTAGGCAACAGGCTCCTGAATCTCCACCAGGAACCTGTAGTTTTACTCTTGCATGTGCCCAGTTGGACTATCATCCTGGGTGAATTGCTCATCAGGAAACTTCTGTGCAATTCTGGCATTAATTTCTCAGAGAACTGCAGTTTTCAATCTTAATCTTGTTGTTTTGATGCCAGTTTTCAGATGTGTAATTTCCAGTCTAAACAAACAAACAAACATGCAAAACTGAACTGAGTCATTTGACACAGAATAATGTTAACAACTACAATCAGCAGGGCTGAAACCTTTTCAGGCTGACAGCTGCTACTTTAGCTAATGAAGTATTACAAGCAGCAGCTGGGTGTTGTCTTTCATGGAGAGTGGAAAATGGTATAGGACACGTGCTTTGGCGGGGTAGCTAACTGATTGTTGCAGTCAGAATTAAAAATCGTGGTTTAATGTAGTTAATGTACTATGGTTGTACTTAACATACTTTGATCAGATTTGCTATCTTTTAGCTTCTTTCTTTCCTGATTTTGGAGCCCAAATTTACTATTCCAACCTCAATATTCCATTCCACCTGGTTGGAGAATCCTGTTTTCTCGTCTCAGGCACTAAATGCTGGTGCCAGTCTTTCTGTCTAGTAATCATCCTTGCAACATAGCATTATTTCCAAGATGTAAAACATCCAGACCCATCTTTAGGTGTGTAATACAGGTAACAGTGCTCAGCATGAACTCTCCTCTCTTCAGTCATTAGAGAAAGAGTGAGAAATCTTCAGTTGATAATTAAGAAAATGTAAGAATACTTGCAGATCTTTGATTGTACAAAGAGCCTGCAGCAATTGTGTTCCTAGATGGACAAGCATTTTCAATTATGAGGCTCAAATTCTGTCTATAGTCCGTATTTACTTTGTTGCTTTCCCGGTTTCTCTCCCTCTCACCTCTTTATATTGTCTGAAGGACCTAACAGAATTAGTTGCAAAAAAGCTTACAGAATGAGCATCCTTTCTTTTCTGCCAGTTCAAGAACCTGGCCTGAAATGAACTCTCAAAAGCAAGAAAAATCCTTCTGTGTTTCTTTAGGCTTGATTCCAAATCCAATTGTGTTATAAGAACAAAGCTTCCTAGTTTAGGGAAAAGTAGGCCTGTAGAAAACAGTAGGCTTGTTTATAAATTGAATGATCTACACTTTTCTGGGATCAGTGGAAGAGAGCAAACCTAATTAATGCAAGCTAGAACTACTGGCAGCATGCGTTAGATTAAAACCTGTGGTCCAGACAGCACCCACTTTTTAGTAGGTAAGGCTGCCAATGCAACACAAATAAAAATATATTGAATATTCAAATTAATGAAACAATGAAAGGAAAATGAACTCTTAAAAATTTAATTGAAAATCTGTACTGAAATCACCTTAGCATATATATACTGAGCATTATGCAAATCTAGTTGCCTAATTGCCCCATTTTTATGTGACTTACAACTTGTGGGAGGCCCTATTTAAATACACACATCAATTTTTATTATCTTTGTAAATGACAAGGGCCTCTGCAAAGCCACAGGAGGTAATAAATACACTATTGTATTACATTTTCCAATATGTGTACACATATATCATCCAGAGATAGGACCATGGCATGCCCTTCATGATTTTACTTCTAGCTGCTGTCATAAATATTCCTGCTGGGTGCTAAGAGCAGAGAAGGCTGAGCACGATTCATTGCATATTCCCAGTCATATAGGAATTTCCAAATTACAGCAGATCCAATTAGTATCTTAAAATCTCTGATATATTTACTGCAGATATTGTAATCTCTGCACAACTTTAAACACCAGCTGTGTACTGTCAGCACTGAAGCCTGTTGGCTGCAGCCTCCAAATGTACAATGATATTTTGAGGTGTAGTAAAATGTTGTGACCATTTTCTGAAGTTTACTGTCAGTCTGTAGTTCTAAGACTTCACTGGATTACAAGCAATGCTCTATTATTTTTCCAGTCTTGGAAGAAAATTATTTGGCTTCCTGATCGGTGCTTTCTTGCAAAATATTATGACTGTTTAAACAGGAAATGGCAAAATCAAATCCCAGAAATCCAAGCTCCTTGGGCAGAACTGTCTAAAGCCACTACCAGAATGACATTACTGTCTCTGGGGTTTATGACTTCTATTACATAAATCAAAAGGATATTGCTTTTATAAATCTGTAACAGTGTTGCCATGGCACATCTGAAACAAAGATTTGGCTGAAAATATGAACCTTGTATTAGCTTTATAGATCAAATTCCCAATTCCAAAAATGAAGATTGCACCTGGAAATCCCTAGCCTGCCACCACAGAACCTGCACACAAACAATAGCAGAAGGGGTCTCCTACCCGATGCCAGATATTGCATTGTGACGGGCAGTACTTTCTAATGTCGCACAGGAAAAACACACTTACCTAAAACTGGCTGCTGGTTGATGTGGAAAATAAGTGCTCTTTAACTTGCCGAAAGATGCATCAAACCAGGAACCAGGGGATAAAGATGTTCCACCTGATACTTTTTAGGCTTCAGCAGTGGTACATTCTGCATAATTAACTCACGCAAGTCATCTCTGAAAGAAAATCTGCCAAACCCAAGTGTTTAATTAAAACATCTGTAGTTCCTATGCAACACTGCTTCAGGAACTGGAATTTGAAATCAGGGTTTTTGTTTCCCTGTGTTCTGCAGCTGAATAAGAATGAATAGGCTTATACCAACATAAATTAATCTGCACTTATATGCCTCTACATGTTGGTCAGTAAAAAGGCAGTAGTTGTTTCAGCTTGAGTGCCTAAGGCATGGCACTGCCTTACTGAGAATGATTTTGTAGCAGCACAGGACAGAAATTTTGAACTTGGACAGGATTTCGTATTTACTTGGATTTTTTTTTAGGTCTTGGAATTTTTTATTTCTATTCTTCTTTCTTTCTAATATTAAAGAGAAAGAAGCAATAACATTGAGATTTTTCTTTCTATGTAGGAGAAATTAGTGTAATCTGTGATGATGAACCAAACAGAGGATGTGCATCTCATATTTTAGCAGAGACCAGGAGGTGTGACAGCTAAGAATGTTTTCCAAATATTAACAGACTTCTGTTGACAAGAGAATACACTGCCTTCTTTATCACCAGGAGTAGAAGCCTCTTCTTTCCTTGATTAAGGAAAAATTCCTTTATCTTCAAGACTGAGATTTTTCCACTGTGTTTATAGAGGACAAAAGGAACTAAGTCTCATTGGGCAATGTTGCCATAATATATGTTGTGAAAAATAGTTTAAATTTAGAAATGTGTTACAGTATGAAAAATAATGGAAAAAAATTGCTAACATCTTTACATATTTATGCTGGGGGTATGCTTGGGAATTTAATTGTTGAATTAATGCTGCTTTAGAAATTGTAGCCGGCTTACTTGAAGCTCCACAAGGAAATATATTTTTATTCATAGATTTGTGGTGTTAGTTAGAAAAGTTTAAAATAATTTCTTCACACCAAAAGGATGGCATATTTGTCTTTAAAGTAAAAAGGAATTAATATTAATAGAGAAATTGCTGCTGCATCTGTCTATTTATATTGAAGCTTCCATGATGGGAAAAAGATACACAAGAAGTCTGATTCTTTCATTGTGTCACTTTTAATGTGAATACCTGCATTAAAATCAATATCAGTAAGAATACTTGGCTGTAGGATCCCAAGTACACCTTATTGTTTATATTCATTAAATAAGGAAGAAATGGGGTAAATGAGGTAACCTTGCAAAAACCTGTGAAATTATAAAAAAATCTGTCTGATGCTCCCACTTAATCTCCCTACAGTCATCCAGTAACTTTTAGAAAACTATACATTTATTTCAAAGTAAGAAAAAAAGGAAAAATGTGAAAACTCTTTATTTGTCACCACATTGCTTCCTCTGCAGTAGGAACATTCCAGGATGAAGTTCTGCCTGCAAAGTAGCTATATCTATTATACGTTCCACTTTTCTGCTATACAGGTAGAGCAAATAATTCAGCCATTCTTTAGATTATTATGTTTTTCATTAGCATTATTTTTTCCTGTTCTCTGTGGTAGCATCCTATTTCATTATGATGCTTGGTCACTATTTCCATCATAAAGACCCTGGTTTTGATATGCCTTAGTTTTAAACATTCACTTGGTTTAGAGAGAAGTCTTATTACTCGTAGTTCATGCTTTCGGTGATCACTTCACAGTCATCATATGTTGCAAAATCTCCAATTCTTAGATTTTACCTTTCTAAGTGGCATGTGAGGTTACTTGGCAAATTCAGAGCTCACATAATGCCACTGAATTACACAGTATAAATATGGATCATTTGTTTCATCATTCAGTAATAATATAGATACCTTCTAAAAATCTTAATGTAACTTAGCATTTTCTTTTGGGTTGAAGATATGAGTTGTCTAAATTTTTGTATAGTTGTCTCAAGATACATTCATCCTCATTTTCCAGAGGTGCTGAAATCTGCAACTCCAGTTAAAATCCAAGAGATTTCAGTCCATATGAGTCTTAAACCTGTTCATTCCACAACTGCAGTGCTAAACCTCCTATTACTATTTTTTTAAAATTTGGATCCCAACTTTCAGGTTTTTGCTTGTGTTGCAAGTTTGTTACAAGGGGACAGACTCATGGTATAAGCAATGTAAGGAATAAGGAGTCAACTTGGAACTAGCAAATGATAATATAATAGAAGCTCATGGGGAAGCGATAACTGCTTTCATATTAAATATGCTCTTGCTCTGTGTCACACTAAACTCACACAGCACACATAAGGGAAAAAGCTATCTAGGTCACTTAGGAGGTATTTATTTGCCTACAGCTGTAATTTCATTAAAATTCTGAAACCTTCAATTCAAGGTTACAAAGTTAGTCTTTTATGGCACTTTGTTCTGAAGATAGCAAAAAGACTGTAACAATAATCATTTACCCTTATTAGCAGACTGGCCTGTTCCACCTCTTGAGAAATCCTTTGTTTCAGCCTTCTAGTTAAAACAAATGAGAGAATGAAGATGGATGGTACATGAATGATGTGACAGGAAAAAACAACCAATGGTTCCTACAGCTATTATTAGGTGACCATAGTTCCTCAGCCTCCTGATATTGTTGAAGCAGAAAATTAAATAGCTGTATTTTGCTCTCATTCCAGCACCTAGAACTGTATCTGAGCATGGAATATTTTCTCTGTACAGGTTTTTTTTCATTGTGTTGTTTTTTTTTTTTTTTTTGGACAGGTTTCTGATCTGCTTAACAATCTTAGAGAGAAGGATTTGTACATACCTTCCAGTGCTTACAAACTTAAAAGGAAACTTTCAAGATGTTTTTGAATGTTTTTGCAAATATCTTAAAGACCAATATGTTGCAGCTGCTTTCAAAGAGTAATGCATTAATAAATCCCAAGATATATAGGTAGCTGTTTGCATGACAAATTTTGTCACTTTGATTATGAGAGAGAATGTTGTTTGCACCACACTGGTCAGCAGGATTGCCCAGAAATTTCTGCTGGTTGATAGATTCTCTCAGTGTTTAAATACAACGAGACACATTAAAATGGAAGGTATTTATATGAAATGTAACAACTTTTAGTACAGGGTATAAAGAAGCTGTGTTCTAGATAGACAAATACATTTTGGTGCTTGTCTTATTAGGAAAACATTTCCATTGCAATGTCTTTGGTAAATGGCAGGCATGTCTCTCATTTTATAAGTACAGACAGAAACTCTTTCTGGCCACCTTCTACTCTATGATTCTTTCCCTGTGCCTTTCTGGTATCACAAATCATTGCCAAAGCAGATGCACTTCTCAAAATGATGAATTTTGCCTTTGGGACTTTTCCACATAGGAACAAGGTAGAGTAGCTCTTTCTTACACTACTCCTTGAGAAGCATAAATGAAAATAATAAAAACAAAAGCTCTATGCCTTTAATATGAGAAATGCTTCAGGTACTATTCGTTGCTTCTTGGATATAATTTAACCAAGAATTATAAAGTCTGTTTATTACTGAACAGTGTATGGAGAGTATCACTGGACTATATATTGCATAAGCTGAGCACATCCCATAAGCTGTCTCTTTTAAACTGCACTAGATTTTTGCTAAAAATCATTTATATTCTGAATGTGCTACTGCCTTGTCAACTCAGAAAAGTTGTGTCTCCAGTCAAACAGCATATTGTAGGGTTATTTGAATGTTACCCTAGCATAAGAAATCCTATTTGCACAGTACTTCCTTGGATCTAGGTAAGCAACTTGATTCTGATAAGCCAAATCTGTGGTATGACTTCTGCTTGGATCAAAGGAGGGGGAAAAAAAGCTTCTGGTTAAATACACATTGTGAGAAATGGAGGACCTGGTCTTTGCTTTTGAGACGTACCTATTCTAATTTGGGTTGGTTAAGCCTTTACTTGAACTTGACCTGTATCATAGAATGTGATGTTGCAGTAACAGCTGTGACAGCTCTAGATCATGGTAGGACTATCTTGGACTGGGAGAGCAGCAGAGAATGAATCAGAGTGGCTTTAGGCTGGTATAAACACTTGCTTTTGAAATAAAGTAGCAAATAAGTTAATCTGTAAAAGCTTGCAAATTGGTGTGTCTTACTGACTGAAATAACCAGAACAGACAAATACTGATTCTAGCTTATAGACCAATATCCTCTCTGCATATATAATTTGTCTGGAGAAAGAAGGGCCCTGCAGAAGAGAGTGGTAATGTAGTTAACATGAATGGACAAAATCCTAATTTATGTGGGGATTTAGACTAATATCCAGAGCTTTAGGTTCACAGAAAATTCATTCCCATTATGAGATAATACTAAACATTTTATTAAGAAAAACATAACTGACTACTTTAAAATGTCTATGATAATATTAGAGGAAATAGGAGGATTTCTTCAAAGTGTGATTCCAGGGAGGAAAATGAGATATTGAAATTACAAGACATTCTTTGTACTAGAAAAACTAAACATTAAATAGCCATGAGTACATTTCATAGGAGTTGGAAAGAGGTTCCCAATAATGATTAGTGTAGTGGTGGAAAGCACTCAGTACTTTTAAATGGTGTGTCATCACCTCATGAAAAACACTGCATGATGTAATTGCCTGTGAAAGCAGACCCTATGAACCTGGCAGTTCCCTCAAGCCCCAAGGCATTTTTACTTTCCTTTAACATTTGATCCTTGCTTTCAAGTGGAGGCAATTTTTTAGAGAAGGTATCATATGTCACTCCATCTTATTGTGGACTAGGCAGAGGCAAAGGGAGAAGAGTATTGTGTATTGCCTCAGCCTGTGTTAGACAGTGTGAAAATGCCCCATATTTTATTCATCAGTCATGTTTTGTCATGGTGTCTGTAGGAATAGATGAACACAGTTGCTATTATTAAATGCAATTTAATGGTATAGTTGACTGCAGGTTTATGGTAATTCTCTCTCACATTCGGGGAATATTGTTGAATATTGTTGCTACATAGAGGAATATTTGCAGATTGTTTCACTTTGAAAAAGCTGATATTTTCACTGCTAGAAACGTTCATTCAGTTGAGAAACAGGGAATTACTGATATTATTTATCTAATATGTTACAAGTTTTGAATATTTGTGATTAATTCTGTATTCAAATACAGAGTAAACAATAGGAAAAAAAGTGATAGATTCTGAAGAATCTGGAAATAAGAGGAAAAAAACCATTACCTTGAAAATTAGTCCTTCAACTCTCAAAGTAAAAGAAATGGCTCTCCAAAGGCCAATTTTGTAAACCTCTATACATCACCAGGACTAACCAAAGGATGGATTGGAATTTTCTGTCAGTACAAAACAGTATGAAGTGACCAGTGCTGTATGAGGTGCTGCAGTATAGCAGAGCACCTTGCTATTCTCCTCTTGTTTCGGTCTTCTGTTTTCTTACTCTCTTCAACGTTGCAGTGCAAAATTGTTTGGCAGTTTGACTAAGAATGAGAAAGAAACTGCATTGCATAATCACCGGTTTCACGTAAACTACAGCTTACCCCAGAGGTGTAAGAATGTGCTTTCTGTTATATCATGCAAAGCTCTAGCAAGCCTTTTGATCAGTTTATCCAGTACTTACCCAGTTTTGTTACAAAAATAGTTTTGCTTTACTAGTTCATCCAAATTGCAGTGGCATTTATCAGTTCATGCTGTTCTTCTTTGTGCATTATAAAGAGAGGAAATAATGAATGAACTTCTGTCTACCAAATACTCCTATTCTTTGCTCATAAAAATCCCAGTAATGCCAGTGAGATTTACACCTTGTGATGGTGGGAAGCAAGAACATTTTTTAATTCATATTTCAGTATTTAGCAGAGCATGACCTAGTGGTCCTCATCTGCCTCCAGCTATGATACTGAAGGGAGTGAGACTTGTAGGTGAACTTGGTAAAAATTAAATAGGTAATTACTGAAATGCTTTTTAGAAACATTAATCTCATAGAAGTTGCATAAAATTTGAAGCCCTGCCACTGGAGTGCCTGATAAATGTTGAGCCTGATGGCTCAATAAGCTGTCTGTGCTCCCTTCCTAATGCGAATGTCTCAGGGAGCCCAATTTTGCCTTCTGAATAAAGCAGTCTGGTCTCCCACTGTTGCCACAAAATCGCCCCTTTTACTCTTGCACCCTTCTCTGTTGAGTCCACTAACTCTTACCAGATAGCTCTATCCTCTCTGGCAGCAAGGAGGAGATTATCTCACTCAGTCCATCTTTAAATGTTTCCCTTTGAGGCTTGGAGCTAAGCATAAACTAGCTTGCTTTTCCCCACCAAGTAAAAAGCATTAATGCCAGATAAGTCACCCATCAGACATTTGCTCCATGCTCACTTTCATTTAGTTTCTCAATACCTTGAAAAGATAAATAGCACTCATCTGAAACAGACTGGTAGGTGGAAATGTTGACATAGCTGCTACTGCCTTTTCATCTTTTGGAGCATTATAGTAGAGGATTAGATGATATCAATCATACAGAGTTATGTACAATATATGGTGTTTTCTATTTTATGCTTTCAAGTTGGTGAACCAGAAGGTCTGTTTTATAAGCTCAGTGTACAGTCATATACATGGTATGTCATGAGAGTAGCTGTTAGCCATTTGGAGTTTTAATTATCTATGACATAATATCTTGGAAACATCTATTCTGGAACCTATTGATTTTGTCTGAATTGCAAAACTCAGTTTTAAAAATTTACATACATTTCTGCAGCTGCACTGATTAAATTTTCCATTTGCATGACAAGGTCAGGTAGTTCTTCGTAAAATGCATTTTATAATATGCAAGCAGCAAAAGGAAGCATCTCTCTCTCAGTAAGGTTTTACTGTTCGATTCTTAAAAGTTTTTGTATGTAAAGCTACATCCTTCTTAGAGGCAAATTACTGTAAGTTGAGCTCTATTAGGAGTCCACTAGATGCTCATACTCTTACTATGCTATTTTGATGTGGGATACATTCATCAAATTCCAGTGACTTTAGATAATGATAATGCGTTTTGTTTCTCCAGTGAACCAACAGGAGAGAAATCATTGTTTTAGCATACAGGAGGTATTTTATTGGAAGACCTCCTGCCTACTTTGCACAGCTTCCTGCACATTTACTGTCCTTCCATAAACATGAAAAACCACAAAAGATGATGTGATTTAGGAAAGTGGTTTCTGCATACTAGACCCTTCCTCTAGGATAGTCCAAGCAAAGAGCTACATGGGTCCGTGCTAGCTCTGTGGAGGACTGGTGTCAGAGCCACTGCACTGTTCCACTGCTCTCGAGCAGAGGTATCAAAATGACCCTGGACACAATTAGGTGCCTCTCAACAGGCTCGTTATTCTTGTTTCAGCACCAGTGTGGCTACAGTGGAGAGTACAGAGGCGAAGAAGGAAGTGGTAGCCTCCATGCCGTGGCCGGAGGAGGACAGAAGCCTAGCTGAGGAAACTGACAGAAATCCTGAGGTTTAGACAGACTCAGGAAGGATTGGTAGATGTCAGAGTAGGGGTCAGGACTAGGCAGACCTGGACTCACCTGACAATATTTTGAGCTGAGACTTGGCTATCAAAAGGACAAGAACCCCTGAAACAGGAAATCTAGGAATGTGAAAACATAAACCATGTACAGGATAACTTTTCCCTTTCAATTTCTCCAGATATAAAATGATGACAGTAATTTTTAGTGATTTATAGGCACACTGAAAAGTGTGCATGAAATGTTTGTATATCATATTTTTCCTTAGATTATGCTTTTCAAAGGGAGATTGCATATTTCCCTATTTTGGGGTTTTTTTACTGATGTGGAAACAGGATGGAATACTGATATTTTATTTTTTTAAATAAAGTTTGCAGCTAGTTTAGAATCTGGACATCTCAGTTGTTTCATAAAGATGCAAGTATATAAAACCAGATATGCCTTATCTCAGTGTTTGGAAGGCCTCTCCTGTGTTGATTGAAGTATTCTTTGAGATTTCCTTTAAATTATGCAGTGGCAAGAGACTTGTAGAGCACTGATAATTATGAGGAGAATCAGCTATGAAAGGATTTCTCTAAAATGCATATTACAGAATATATTTCTGTGCATCTGTGTGTGCCAGAGCCTTTGCCTGAGAAAAAACAAATTAATCTATACTTGCACTGAAGAAATTGCTTTCAGAACAAAGTAGTTTGGATTTATCAGGATTCACCCACCTCATCCAAATTCAGAGAGCTCTACAAGAGTTCCTCCCGTATTCTTGTGTGGTTCTTATGAGGAAAAAGCCAATGTAATAGATAGCCACAGAAAAGCAAAAATGGTGTGTGATGGGGAGCTGTAAGAAGCACCTGCCATCAGAACTTCTAAAATCTGCATCCAGAGAGGGGCTCACATTCAGAGCCCAGTCATCCAGATGTTATTATTCTGAGGCTAATACATGGGTGACCTGCGTTACTTAAAAATTCTTTAGGTAATTTGCAATGTTCAAACACACATTTTTATGCAAATGAATAGCAGACTGGGAGAAAATACATATAATACAGTATTCGTGGTAAATTATTGTAGCAGTTCAAGATAGTCCATGGAGTTCTTTCCTATTTCAGTTTTAATGACCGTATTGCACAGCACAGCTAAAATGCTCAAGGAAGTACGAAACAAGGAGCAGCATCAGCGCATTGGCAAAGGAAGGGCAGAATCATAATCAAGGAAATTTTAACAAAAACCCCTTAATCTTGCATAAACTCAGAAAGGATTGGTAGATGACAGAGGAAGGGACAAGGCAGACCTGGAGTCACTGAATAATGGGACACTGGTGTTTTTTCAGCCTTTTATCTGAGCTGAAACAGATATCATAATGCTTTTGGGGCTTGGTTGGTTTTTTTTCTGGAATCACTTTCTTGCTACTTCTCACTCCTATTTTTAGCAAAGCTCTTAACCAAGAAGATAAAGCTAATCAACCCACAGAACAAATGTGGAATTGCTCTAAGTAGAATCCAAACAGTAGTATGAATTTCATTAATCTTTTTTTTCTTTGAATATACTTGGTAACTAGTTAATACAATACCACATTAAAAAATAAAGGCAGAGCATGTAAACAAACTTAGTGATGAAGAGTGTCATACTATTCAACACAGTGTGGTCAATCTGCATGGCTTTAATACTCTTAAAGATTTCTAAACCAGATAACATGTTTGAAACAGTGTTTTCTTGAATTCCCCAGTGGTGTCCACCTGTTCATTTCAGGGCTATCTTAAGGATATTCTAGTGACCCTTAGTTCCTGCCATTAGTTAGTTGTGGTGCTGCTTCATTTGCAATGAGTTGTGCAGCTACTGGCTGTCCTCCTTATCACTGCTTGGGCAAACAGCATGGGATTCTGCAAATGAGAAACAAGAAATATGTGAAAAGAAAACACAGCAGTGAAAAAAGTCCTGTCTAGACACGTGCATGCAACTTCAGTGTTCAGGTTTTCAAGGACGCTGAAACCATCCCTTTGAATGAATGTGTGTGTACATATGCCATGGAGCAAGAATTCTGCAGTTAAGCTTGAACTGTGCTCTCTTTGGAGATCAAGGTTTCCATCTCTTGGTTGTATGTGAGGGAAATAATGTATTACTGCATAAAACTGCTACAAACTTTACTTTCTCTTTAAATAAGTGGTGGTTTTACAAGGCAGGCTGTTCATGAGATTTACATTTCTTTTTAAAGTAGATTCTTGAAGAAACTTCACATATTTTGACAGGGTTTTTATTATTCCAATTGATTACATTAGAAACATTCAGGCACCTTGAATCTTCTAAATAATTTAAATTCAGTGCAGAGTCATTGCCTGCACTGATAAATCATTGGTTTTCTTCCCCTAATTTTTTACTATTATTCCTAACTGAAGATAAGTTATGCAATAAAACAGGTAACAATCTTTTTTCACAGTTTTGTTTTCCTTTGAAGATCTAGGCCTCTGTTTCATTCTTTACCCATTACAGTACTTCTCTCTTCAGTTAGACACTGCTTGAAATACATTACATATATATCAACTCAACTGAAGTGCTGAGATGCACAAAAAATTCACCTGTAAGTCTCCCTTTGAGCCATGAGGTTGTTATGAGATATGATGCAAGAAATAATGTTTGCAGTGTGCACTGGTAGACTGGCCAAATTACCATGTATTTTGCATTTGATTCACTTGCTAAAAGTCGATTTATATTTATTTCTAATAGCTCATGTAGAAGGATCTGGAAATGTTTATATTGAGTTGACATTTACTGTAGTAAATATAGTAGCTATTTTGGAATGCCATTAAATATTTGCAGGAAAGCGAAGCACTAGCTACTGCAACAGAAATGACTGCAAGATGGAGTTAAGCAGGCAGACAGTAAGTGGTCCAGTCAAGGCAATTTTTAAGTACTTGTGAAAAAAGGCCACACATGATTGAAGCTTAACTTGGACTAGACTGACAGGACGTTGAGGACATAGTTACAGAGTCATGAGACAGAATTAGATTGTATTGAAAATGTGAGACCATCTCAGGTCATCCTGGTCTTGACCATGCAGAATACAGGCATGAAGTGTTGTTGTAGAAGCCTCAGGTAACTGACTGACATGACTGTCCAATCCCATAATAAGGATGCAGTCCTGAACAGCTGCTGGTGGGAATTAGATATATAAAGAGAATATCTAGCTAGGAATTTCCTTGTATGATGAGGATACTACTTACTACCCACTCTTTAGGAGTTCTGTGTAATTTTCTTTTTTTTTTTCCCCTTGGTCCCTGTTTATGGTATCAGATGCTCTCTCAAATTATGTACCATTGACCCTGTTGAAAAGCTATGCAGAAACTTATGGATGAAATACTAAACTTTGGAACTTTGATAAAAGTTGATTGCCATTTCTCTTATACAGAAATTATCTTACTATTCAGAAAGCTTTTCTTGACCTTATTTGTTGGTTAGTAAAGATAGAGACCTGTTAATCTAGAGCAGGTTTTTTTTTGGTTATGAAAGATACCTATGGTTTATAGATATTGATGAAGAAGTTACTTTGTAATAATAAATAAAATGGTAATAAGGCTGTTGTAAGTTTATTGAAAATTATTTACGAATCCAATTTAATGTATTATTTGATATGGTTCAGAACTATTTACAGTCTATATCCTGTGCAGACTAAATAAAACATAAAGGGTATAACTCATGATGCTTTGCGCTGTGTGATGTTTCTTAGTGAAATACCTCCCCATGCTCTAGTAATCTAGTAAAAGGAACAGGTACTAATTAGGCATTACAAATTTTTTTTCTAAAGATGTTCTTCATGATACAATTTTTGCCTGATCGCAGTCTGCTAAAAGATCAGAGATGAAGTCAAATACTTTTGTGTATTGTCCTTTAAATGTGAAGAAAGGGGAAGATACATATTTTAGTGTGCACCAGTGAGCAGAGACTAGCTGTCTCTTTTCTGCAGTGTGCCTTTAAGTAGATGAAGAGAACAATTAAAACGTCTCCATCTTTTTTGACTCAACACATAGAGTTTTCTCAGCCTCCTTTCACAAGTAATATGCTCCAAACTGCCTAGTCGCCCTAAAGAACCATTATATAGAATGCTACTTTTTGTGAGAGAACAAGGGAATTTTTTTTTTCCACCTTACTAAATATCTCTTGCAAGAGTTTTCTGCCTTTTTCAGAAGATCTTAGGTAAACCAGATGCTATGCTAATCAAACATCAGAGCAAAGTTTCATGATCATAGTCTCACGCACTTCTAGTTTATGCATAAAGACACACATGGTTTCTGTAGAAATTTAGTTCTTGGTACCTTGTGTAGTTATATCCATAAAATCCATTAGGACATACTTCACTTACATCCAAACCAGATCTCATTTTAAACCATGTCTCCTTTGAGACAGCTAATAGAATAGATTTTGGATCAAGGATTTATTTTTGTTGTATTTAGATACTATAAATATCACTATGAAAAGGAGACCTTAAATTATGTAAGTCATGATGCAGAAGCCCTCTTCTCCATACTTTAGACAACAAGAAAGGAAATGGTGGCTGTATTTTTCTTTCAGTGGTGGATTTCCAGTGGAATTCAGGTTAGAAGAACTGGTCATGAGGCAGTGACTTATCATTACTACAAAAATCTGTAGTCTCCTGTCATCTCACAAGAGTACAGAGAGAATTATTCTGTATTCTAAAATATTTTTATTTTGAAATTCAAGATAAATCATAGAATCATAGACTGGTTTGGATTGGAGGGATCTTTAAAGGTCATGTAGTCCGATTCCCCTGCAATGAGCAGGATATCTTCAGTGGGAGGAGGTTGACCATATAACATCACCTTTCCAGGGATGGGCCATCTACCACCTCTCTGGGCAATCTGTTAGTCTTTCAATACCCTCATTGTAAAAAACTTCTTCCTTATATCTTATCTAAATTGATGCTTTTTTAGTTTTAGTTTTTACCCCTGGTCCTATCTCCACAGGCCCTACCAAAAAGTCTTTTCCCATCTTTCTTATAAGCCCACTTTAATTATTAAAAGGCTGCAATACCGTCTCCCTGAAGATGTATATATATCAACATACAGAGCAGTGATCAATGGCAACTGTTAGTCTCTAACCTCACCAATTTCACTGAAGAATATAAGCATTATATCTGAACCCCTGGGAATCCATGAAATGTAGTATTATGAGCTGCTGCATCTTCATAAGTAGGAAGCAGTTTGGAAATCTTGTTAATATAAAGATGTGTTGCCATTGTCTTATTGCTTTCTATGTGGGGTTTATTTTGTGGTAGAATGTCTTACCCTGTGATTTCAGGAGTAAGCAAAGGACAGATGCACTAACATGTCAGTTGGATGTGTCATGAAGAAATGTCCCTCTGTCCATTTTTTGTCTGGTGAATGATGATTTTCTCCTTAAATAAAGGCTTTCAAAAAATAAAAGACTTTAATTCTTCCTGCCCATTACCTTGCAGGCAAGTACAGAAATCTTTCTGAATATATCCTTGACAGAAGGTCATTTTCAAAACACTGCTTTTGTTCTGGTAGCTGTTCTTCAAGGGATGAAGAAATTTTCATTTCAGAGATTTGTGGCCTCACAATAACCTCAGGGTGATTCAGGAGTTTTAACAGAGTTTTCTGGTTTTTTGTCTTAGAGGAGATTGTTCTAGAATCAAGTAGTGTTTTAATATGTCTAATTTACTTCATAAATGTTGGTTATTTATTTGTTGTAAAAGTTACAGATACTTGATCTGATACTTCTTACTTGATGTCTTTCTATGGATTTCGGGATGGCTGTTACTAAAAATGAAAGACACAAAGGAGAAATAAAATTCTAGATATACATAGTTTTCACTGATCTATTTAAATTGTTTTCTGTCTGGAGGCGTTTGACACATTAACACTCTCTTCTCATCTCAAGTCACAAAACAGATATGCACCTTTGGATTGAATTAAATTACAACAGTCATATTTTCTCTGAAGAGCCAGATAAGCTTTTCTAAAGGGATAGTGGCATTATAATGAGAAGTACCAGCATTTGCTATAGAGCACATTAATACCCACATCCTTGATAGCAACTTGGTAAGTCCAGTTGTTGCAACTTCTTTGTTAGCTAGAGATCTGCTGGCATGAAAGAAAACGCATTCTAGAAGAAAAATACAAAAAGTTCAGGAAGAAAATGTTAGCACAACTTGTTACATCTTGATGCCTAACTGAAGGCACTAAAATCCATGTTTGGGAGCTGAAATACAGGATCCAAATTTTAGAGGTGTGGTCTTATATGTAGGTTAATATAAAGGGAAGTGTTTGATTCTTATTTTAATATTGTAGATTTGAAAATTTTTTCCAACACTTGCAGTCAAGTATTCAACCAATTCTGTATGTGGCACTGGATATTTTATAGCACTGCCAATTAAATCATGAAGGTCAGCCAAAATACAGCTTGAGACGTATCTTCACAATTAATCATGGCAATTTACTTAATTCAGTTCTGCCTTACACATTTAAACACTTTGGGAAATTAATAGCTTTGCTGATTAGTGTAATAGAAACTGAAAAAATAGGTGTCTATTTTATCTTTGATATGTCTCTGCTAACACTCATACTGCTTAATGCCCCTAGATGTTTAAATGCCATAGGAATAAACAGTCTTCTCACATGCACAGTATTTTGCTTATGCTGCCTGCAAATGATTATTGAGAATAAATTATGGAAGTGGGATGAATTTCTATCACATCATGTAATTATATTAGGAAAATATATTTAGAATATACTCATATGAGGTCTTGTCAGAGACAATTCTGTACAGATGTATTGTTCTAAAAGACGCGATGTTTGCAGGCTTTAAAAAATGCATGTTAACACAGTAAGAAACCTGGTTTCTCAATTAGGTGACCTCAGGGTGCTTGCTTTTTCAGTGCTGCAAAGCAGAATGATATCAGGAATGAATTAGATAAACAAGAGGTGTGACTGTTACTTCTCAACCCTCAGCAAAAAGCTGACACACACTTGTATTTAATTACCAGTCAGGTTGCACTTTTCCAGACTATCATCCCTGTTGGTACATTACTCATTTTGTAGTTCCACCTGTGCTAAATTAGTTTTGACTGTCCTTGAAAATTCTTTATACCAAAGCCTCTAGACTTGCAGGGATAAATCAGCTCCTAAAAACATTACCTGTCTGTGTTGAGTAATGCTTGGTTAATAGTAAAAAAGCAGCCAGGGAACTGAAGAATCGCAGTCTTGACTATGAGAAAGGCAGTGTTTGCCAATAAATATTAGCATCGTAACTCAAGTTTAAAGTAATGTCTACCTTCTGTCTGTTCTTCAAAGCAATAACCAATAACTGATGAAAGTTGGCAATTTGTTTTTAGAAGGGTTTTTACTAGATGTTCTTCCAAGTTGAATTTCTCAGTTCATGGGATTTTCCTGTCTAAAGGTACATACCATTTCTTTTTTTTTTGGTCTATTTTACCCGGAAATATTTTTTTTTAAAGTAAGTTTAGGGAACTGTGGCCCAGTTCCATAAGATAAATTATCATCCACATTAAAACAAATTGAATGTTGAATATTATTGAAACAAAATGGTTGATTTTTATACCCACTTAAGCTTTTAGATTTTCTGAGATTTCAGAGACAATGGCTCAGTAATTCCTTATTGTTAAAAAACTGCATCTTAGCAGCAGCTTGAATCTCTCAATTACTTGCTTATAAGTATTGGCTGTTGTTCTACCTTTGTCTCTCTTTTCAATATTTATTTTTTGAAGTTTTATTCCCTGTGTAGATTCTGTTCTACAGTTATGTCAGTTCTTACTAAAAATTTTATACAAGCTGAAGGGAAACTTTGCAGCTGTAAGCCTGAAACAGATTTCCAGTTAGTTTTTCAAAGACATAAAACTACAGAAAACCATCCCTGTGAATTGTAAAAATATGTAGGTATAACAAGAAACTAACCTTTTGACATTTTTCACTGTTAGCTTCCTTTGGAATTTTATCCTCAGTTTGATAGTCTTGGATATTACTGTACCCAAGTGCGCTTTTGAACACCCACATCTGAATAGAAAGTGGGCAGTGCCAACAAGCTTCTCTACTCCTGGTATCCACAGAAAGGAAAGGCAGGCATGCAGGCCTCATGGGGCCGTCAGCAAACTGCAAACAGGTGAAAGATATGGATTGTCAAACCACGCACCATGTTTGCTTCCCAAAAGAAAGCAACACATCCAGCTTGTTCTATTGTTTTCTTGACACATGGTGCAAATACACTTAACAGACAACTGCTGGCCAGTGGTGTATTTGAAACTGGAGACATCCTCTTCTATACCAAATAGCCTTGGCCCCACTTCTCAGTCAAGCAGGATCCAACTACTAATCTGAACTTAATAAAACTTGGGAAATGCGGTAGATACTGTGATGAAGTGAAGCCAAATGTGGACAGTCATGGGTCAAAATTTAAGCAGCCATAATGTTCCCTTACAGGGATCAAAGCAGGATTGCAGGATCAAAGCAATAGCTTTGAAGTTTGCAAAATTAGCATAGAAACCTATGAGGATTGGATATTGACAATACAGTGTGTTTACATAAAAGTGAATGCCCTGATTTGTCCAGTTTAAGTTGTGATATCAACATGATAATTAGTGTTTTAGCCACTTTGAAATAAAGCAGAATGAAAAACCTATAATTTTATTCATTTTCTGTGCTTATCTTCCTTCTTAAAATGTATGCACATGCCATTTAATATCAGTAGATCATATAGTGTCATCTTAGTTTCAGTAGAACTTGTGTTTGGAATCATCAGGAAGCATACTTAAATGCTGGTGACATGATATCACTCTGAAACTAGCAAAAAGTTAGACTAGTCCATCTAACTAACTAGCATGCTTAGTTATGTTAGTATTGCAGTTGTCAAATGTACTGTGGCATGAATATTAACAATAAAACAGATAATTTGAATTTCATAACTATATTTTGAAAAACAACTGTGAAATTACTATCTCATGCCATGATTGTGAAACTTATAAAGTGCACAAATCAGACAAAAGCTGAGAACGGAGTCTGGGGTTTTCAGTTATCACTGTATTCATGCTTTTGCTCTTTTGTTCTTCTAGCAAGAAAGGTCTCTCTTGGAAATATGAATAAGCAATACATAGTTGTACATATGTGAACAAGTTTATTCATTTGATAATATGAATAAGATTGAAAGAATATCAATATATTATCTCACTGATCCGCACCAGCCTGCCATAATTCCTGAATTATTATACAATCAGTTTCAAAATTATAGCGTTTCCTCAACCAGGCAATTGTATAGACCTTGGTTCTCCTATTACAAGGTGTTTTCTAACACCTATTATAAATATTTCTTGCTGTAATCCAAATATTACTGTAAATCACATTCAGAGTACACTTGCAGATTTGTGGTCTTATTTTCTAAAATACTAGATATTTGATAAATTTATTTATATTTGCTCTTTTTACTCCCTGTAGAGCAAACATATTCCACTTTCTTTCTGCTATAGTTTGATTTTCTTTCCACTATAGTTTGATTTTATAGTCTTTCTGCTATAGATCATTTGGGGTTCATGATTTCTTCTCTGCAGTCTTTTTAGTTGATCCAACACCTTGTATGCATTACAATGGTTAGCAGTCAGCCTCACAATCCCAGTGGGGCTCTGCCAGTATTGAGCAGAGTGAAGTAAGTTCTTCCCGACTGCTAGAGGCAATACCTCATAATAATTGTACACAGTATTTTTTTTCATGGCATCACATTGCTGTTGACATATGTTCTGTTTCTGAGCTACCTTATGTTACACATCCTTTTTCAAGGAAATGCTGTTTATGTGGTTTTCCTTTTTAAGAACTTTTGGAGTAACATTCAGCTAAATAGTGAAGGTGGAAACTAGTGGATTGTGTTACCTCAGTTGCACTATGCATTTTCATTTCTGCATTAGTAACATATTGAAGAATTACTTTACTGAAGGTTAGGGTATCTCTGTCTTCAGATATCATCTAAGTATTGGCTTCTCAATTTTACTTCCTATCCTTATTTCTTCCCTCTTCTTAATGCTGGGTACTTACTTTACAGAACTTTCTAGAAGTGTAGTTTTGACTTTAATACAGCTTTTTATTGTTGGAAACTCACCTTAAGGTCTCAGACAGAACTTTAATAAAGAAAACTTTGAATTGACAGAAAAAAAAGAAGACTTTAAACTCATAGAAAAGCTACTCAATGTTTTAATTGTTTTCCCTGGCAAGGTTTCTGAACTACTGGCTGATACAGCAACTGACGTGTCCTTAAAGGAGAGAAAAGTACCAGCTTTCTCAGGAGAGTGTTTGGATCAGAATATTCTATGATGATTTACTCAAGGCAAACTCATGCAAACTGTAAATGATAATCAATTACTCCATGTATACAGATCTAAAGTAACATTATATTTGCTATCACTCCAGGTGCCCGTAGTCCCTAACCTACAACAATTTTGGAACAGCAGGCATATCTGATGTATGTTGGAAAGTGATAATTTAGCTGGAAAACACTACAGGCTATCTATCGTTTTAATTAACTGAAAAAAAAATAGGCACATATTTGAAATAAACCCAGGTATGCCACGCTAGAACGTTGTCAGCTGATGCAATTATTTTCTCTTTTGTTGTTCCCAGTTTGATAACAAATACATTTCATTTAGAATTTAAGAAGGAAAATAAATCACTATTTGGCAAAATAACCCAGATGATATTATAAGCACAAACTATCCAAAACTAGATGCAAAATCAAGCTTTCATGGGTCTGGAATATTAGAATAGAGATTGCCAGGCCTTGTGAACAGAGACCTTGATTTCCAAGCTTCATTCCAGCACATAATATCATGGCATTTTCATCTGTCTCACCTTGACACTTGTCTGACTTTGCTAATAGTGACATAATGGCTATATCTTCATATTCAGACTTAAGAGAGAGTAGCAGGTCTTTCTACTTTCTGACTTGGTGATTTTCTTCCTTATCATGGAATTTCATGAGTCCACTTGTTATCTCCTGAAATGGAGGCAGTAAGAATACGAATAATATTGCATATCACTCTCTCCTGCAGTGACACCTGTTTACTTTTCCATCCCTGCTGGCACTGTGCTTTCCACTTTTAGATGTTATTAAGTCAGCACTCTGTACCAAACTATTTTGTGAGATTGAACTGGCTCCTCTGCTATACAAGGCAGATCTTCCCTGGTGTAAAATTTAGACCAAAACAGTGTTTTTCAACTGAGCAGACAGTGAGTTGAGAAGTCTTTTTCTTCCCCTATTTAGTATGCTGCATATCTATTCCCAGCAAAGTGATGAGCTCTATGAAATTGAAGTGTGTTAACTGAAGAAGATGTTGTAGGCTTGCTGAGAAGACTTTAGGGAACTCAGAATTGGAATAAATTTACTAGGAATGGATAAACAAGCACAGAAGGAAAAAGAAGTGTCAGAGCTTCAAAAAACAAAAGTAAATCTTTAAGATCACTTTTGAATATGATTAATGATTTTTTTTTTTAGCTTATACTCTTCTAAAGTGCAAAATATGTTTGGAAATAAGTTTTCAATTACTGTTTTTCCTTGATTGCTCCCTCCTTGAGGATGTGTTTATTTATGCTCATGAGTCCTACATATAGTTGTTCATAGTAGTGCCTACACTGTGTGGCTGAGAAAATATACATGTGCAATCCTAAAGATGCCTTTTGTTTTTCTTGGGTGTTTAAAGAAAAATAGCTAGAAATTCCTGTTGTACTGTCTTTACATTCCATAGTGTTGCTGTCTGCAAAGCACTGTCACCTGCACAGCAGGTATAAACCACTTTCCAGCAGCATCAAAAACAAGTGGAAGGATTACTAGATACAGAAATGTAATTTCCTTATCACTAAAACTGATCACAGCACAGATATTTCACAGTATGGAGCAAGAAATTGTTACTTTCAAATGGAACCATGTCACTCTGGAGAGACCTTCTGTCTCGAAGCGTATCCATTTCATTTGTACCCATTGACCTGCAGATTTATTTGATATTATTCTATCTGTCTGATAAAGTTTCTGCTTGAAAATGTACAGGCAAAATCGCTCTGCTGGCATCCATCCTAAGAGCATTATTCTTAGTGTGTCAGAAATGCACTTTGTAATTTGAATGGTACCATGAATAAAATAAACTTTAAAGTCCCATAGAGTTATGAAATTTGAGGTGACATTCTGAATAGAAATTTTATATCTGTATGCTTACTTTATTAACTGCTATTTACTGATCTGTTTCACGCTTTTACAATTATTTTGTGTTCCTCTTTCAGTCTTTGTAATGAATTCAGACCTACCCTGACTGATGTAGATATTGCAGAGTTATTTCATAAGATTCCAGGTATCTTCACTAGGACAAAGAGAGCTTTTGAGCCATACAACTGATTTGTCCACATGCCTCCATTTCACAAAAACTTGAAATCGGTGAGCGTCTGTGGGGGAACTCAGATGTATGACAAATGTATCACTTTTGAATTACTATGTTCAAATATTTTCAGTCTTGTTAATATGGAATTGCTGATATAAAATATAAGAATTTTTAAAAGAAATATGTTTAGAATCATGTCTGGACATCAGTGAAAATTTTCAGTTCCGTTAAAGATATTTTCTTCCAGCCAGAGAGGTATTGCAAATTTTGATTAATCTGACCTTTTTTGGCTTTTTACAGGTGATCTTTTCTGTTTCTTAAGAATCTACCTTTTTTAATCGCTCATATTTTTCTAGTGGTTTTGGCTCTATGGCAAACACTTTTAGCAGTGACCCTTTCCCAAAGATACATCATTGAAGTCCTGTCTTCCTTGAAGACCTTGGGAAATTTTATCACATATTTTTAGAGAGATTGGCTGTTTTCTCTTTAATATTTATTGGAAAGATAAAAATGACATAAAATTCAATATTACTAAATGTTACATAAATGTTAGATTTTACAATGTAAAGTTTATACACTGCTGCATTATTAATCATTTTTTAGGAGAATATGGGTGTCTCATGGCTATTGTTTGACTATTTTAACTATCATTATTTCCTGTATAAGCTAATTTAATTGCCTACACTGTCTGCCTTCAATTATGCCAGGGAAATTTCTGAAGATTTTTTTAAGTGAAGCTTTTTTCTGAAATTTTCATATATGTGAGCAATATTGCTTATGTTAAGCTGCTGTTGTAAATGGGTGGACTAAGATGATTTTGAAAGTATGCTTTCTTTCAAACCTGCAGTTACCAACATCTTGTCACCATACCATCTGTCTAAATATTTTCAGGAACATGATAGCAAATAGTTGCTATGTTACCTTTTTTGCCTTGCAAATGGCTGCAAGAAACAATGGCTGAAGTGTACTGTGAGTTTTGCCATTTTTTACAGGGAGACAAGAATAGTAACCTTCTCACAGGAAAAAACTCACTGAAAGACTTCCTCCTTCCCCAATCCTTCTCCACAGTATGTGATGTTTCTTTTGTAAATATCAACTTGAATGATATATATCCTGCCATTTGGAGATCACACTGGAGTGTGAATAACCATGATGATATACTTACTATAACAAATGAGCTGCTCAAAACAAGTGCTAGGTTTTACATTAAATATTGAACTTGGTTTAATTTCTTGTCCTGAGAAAGGTAGAAGTAATTGAAATGCTGTTTAGTTTTTAAATTAAGTGGATTGGTGACAAATCCATTAATATTTAAGTGTGTAAGCTTTTACCTACCTGATGGATAATCAACAAATTCTAATGCACAGAATTTAAAATTTCCAGGGTAGGAGCTTGGTTCTTACAGCTGATTAAGTTAGATGGGACAATACAACTTTAGAAGGTATAAAATTAATTAATCATGGGAACAGGAAGGCCAAGCAGTATAATCCCTTCAGACCAAAAGTCTCTTAAACTTTCTCTTCAGACCAAAACCGTTCTTTGGACACATGGCATAAGGCCTTTGTATTACTTAATTCCTTACAATGAAAAGTGGGTTCATCTCATGGGATGAAACAGAAAGAATTTTTTTTTCTACCTTTTTGGGAATCTTTTTGGATAGTGCACTTATTTCTGCTTTTCCCAGCTTCCCCATTGAAGCTGACTATGGAGTCTGAGTGCTTTTGTGTTGGCTAGAGAAATTTCTTGCATTTTTCCTGCAAGAAATGTTATTCTTTTCATGTTTAAACCATGTTTTGAATATTAAAAATATTAAATACTTCAAGGTGGAAAGCTAGCTCTATGACAAATAACTATTTGAAAGATGATCTATGATTTGCTTCTAGAAAAAAAATCTTTACCGTTACAAATGTCATGTTCTTGTAGTAAGAAGTAAAAACTGCTCACCAAGAATTTCCTACCTACTTGCTGTTAATGTTTTAAGTAAACCTTTTTTCTTAAAATACATTTCCTTCTGAGGTTGATATAGTGTTTTTGAAAGTCATTGATCAACAATACAGTCAATGAAAGCTCCTCTGAGTATTTCTGTGACTATTTTTGAGGGGTTCTTTACTGTTATGTATTTTTAAGTTAGTAAGAGTTTTAATCTATACAGGAGGGATGTCTTGCATAAGAGAAACACATTTTTCATCCTGCTAAAACTGCATCTGTTTTCTTCTTGATTCTAGAAAAAGTACTTTGTGGAAAAATTAGCTGCAAAAGGAGAGCTAAATAAAATGTTTAATGCAGCTGCTGTAGAGGACTCATGTTAGAGAATAATAGTGACTGAAATTAATCCTCTTTCAGTGCTTTCTGTAGTGCAAAGTGTAAGTTGAAACCATTTGGCTATTCTTTATTCAGCATTGCATTAAATTGAGGAATAAATAATTAATGTGTTTTTCTCCTTAGCATGAAACAGGGTGATTACAAAGGGAAAAGGAACTCAAAGATGCAGAAAGATGATTTGGAATGCTAATGAATTTTGCAGAAAATATTTGTGAGGGAAAAGAGCAGTGTCATAGTAGATACAAATTGCTTGAAAAAAAAAAGTAAGGTTCTCAGTGAAAAGATTTAAAAAAGGATACAGGCAAAAGTGACACAGTGGCACTGTACAATCCTGTGTTTCTGTTTCTAGAGTTCCTAGAGAGATGGACACAGATAAATCAGAGAAAATAGACCATACGACTCAGCTCACTTTCAGAAACTAATAGGACTGGATTTTGCTGCTACAATAGTCAGTGACAACCATAGCACAACAAACTAACACAGCGTTTTGCTAACTCACAGAATGAGATATTGAAAAGATTTCTGTGTGATGGAAGTTTATTTGATTATGTTCATATTATCTTAAATAATGCTGAACTACAGCAACTGATTAAGACAAATATATTAAATATCTTTAGACCACATATATAATGACTGGCATATGTATGCTATATATATATATATATATATATATATACACACATCCACCTGTATATATCTACCGGTATATATTATGATTGTCTATAGTGTTCCTTCAGTAAGCCAATTCTGTAGTTAAATGCTATGCTTTAACAGGCAAAACCTGAATTAAAATTTATGTCCATTGATACTATGGCTCATGCATATTATTTTTTATTTAAATCTTGATTGATCAAATCATGTACATTGAGGTCATTAAGTGGTAATTGATTTTTCATTGCAGTTGTTATTTTAATTTCAGGACCTCAGTGTAAACAGTGATAAATTTTTTTTTAATTATTATGACCTGATTTAAATAGTCTTTCAATAAGGATATTAACTTTATGAACAGAAAGGTTCTGAGTGGTGATTGTTATCAGAATAAAACCACATTTTTAATTTCATAGCAGGGTGGCATTGGTGCATTCATTTAATATTACATGGACTATTTTTTCTTTTTAAATTTATGGTGAATGTAAGTATATGAAAGTGTAATGCAAATGAACAGCGCTACTGGAAATGTTTGGCCTTGTTCTATTAAACAGTGATTGAATTACAGCAAATACAAAATTTTTCATTTCAAGTTGTTTGCCTATTGACTGTCTCTTCTTAGTGGCTGATCAATTCTTCTTCCTTCAGGTTTTTAAAACTTTCCCAGTAGTCTTCACATATTTGAAAAAGAACATTTGAATCTGAACATTTTGAAAGCCATAGGCTGAATTAATATTTTATCAGTTTAGTAGATGTTCTTATGTATAAGTACATGCCAGAGAATGTTTTGTTTTCTAGAACATGAAATGTTTGTGCAAAACCACTTTTTTTTTCCTAAACTATTTTTAGATAAACTGAGCTTTGGATTTTGATATGGCAAAGAATAAACTGAGCCTTATCCATGAAGCAATTTGTCTCTGACCCAGTTTTCAAAGTAAATTCAATTAATTTTTCATGCTGAAATGACTGAGAGTTTGTGATTACATAGATCTATGCATTTGTAGTACCTTTTGACCTTGCCTTTCATTAATGTAGCTGTTTGACTTATACTCACTCTGACATTCAGCTACTATGAAGTTATTCTAAATGCTATTTAGAGACTTTCTTCAAGGGGACTTTTGGAGGACATGATAAACCTTCTCACAGCACAGTTACCTGCTCAGTCAGAGCATCTCTGGGACTTGTACACAGGAGTTTTGAGTCCATTGATAGGGATTCCACAACCCTTCTGGGCAGCTGGGTTCAGCATTTAAGCACACTTCTCTCGGGCAACTTTTTCCTTCTCTTTGGAATTTCCATTTCTGCAACTTGTGTGTGTTGCCTCTACTCCTTTTGCTGTGCACTTTCAAAAATATGCTGACCTTTTTCCATGCATTTTCTCAATAGCCATCTACTTGTTGATTGAAAACTACTATTAGATCCCCCTGTAACCTCCTCTTCTTCAGACCAAACAGATGCAACTCCCATCACTTCTTCCCGTATTCCATATTGTCATGTACTTAAGCCGCTTAGTCACCATGATAGTGAACCACTGGATTCTTTCTATTTTGTCAGTGTCTTTCTGGGATGTTGAGGAGTCCAAAGTAGACAGAGTGAACTCAAAAAGGTTTAATATCCACTTATTGAATAATACTTCTTTCAAAAGCACAGGCCTGGCGGACATCCATCTAAAGAAATTTGAACTATGTAAATAGACTTCTAAAATCAGTGAAGGGGGAAGATTCCTTGGAAAGTGATTCAGAATATCTTATCTCAGTTGGTTATGGGGATAATCTTCTTGTTGAAGGTACTTCATTCACTTTTGAAGAAATTTGGATAGCTAGACTAGCCTGGACACATAACAGACAGATCTATTTAAAGTAGTGTGGATCCATAGAAATGCTATTAAGACTGCAGTGTATACCAGTGTTTTATTTCCAAGTATAAGACATTAGCAAAACACACCTTGTCTCCTTAGGAGACAATGTACATCCTCCCGTCATCCAGCAAAACTGGGGTAAGCATAGCTGTTGGTGTGGTTTCTACCATCTGAGAGAATCGGAGAAGTCCCAAGCCAGCAGAAGCACACTGGTGGGACAGGTAAAACCCCCTGGATGCTTCTTGTATGGTTTGTCCCAAAACCATGGTAACCTTTGTATGTTAATCCCTCTGTGTTGGTTGGTTGCAACATGATCCCTTGCTCCTCCCCTCCCTTCTCCCCATTGGATTGTTGTGTCTCCCCGCCCTCTCTCCAACCCTATTGGCCCAAAAAGCTATATCCATGGGCCCCCTGCCTGTTTACTTCCTCTTTCTCCTCTGGACTTGTTTGAGAGTAAAGCAGTAGGAATTCTGTGCGTTTGAGCCCTCTGACATTCACTATCCTGAGGATGCATGAGCTGTCTGGCTCTTGGGTTTGTGTGTTTGTGCTTTCCAACAGCACCGGTGAGGAAGAAAGTCTCCTTGCACGGTACCAGACTGTACTGGCCGAAGTGGTCCGATATCAGAGACCCGCTCGGAATACACAGGGACCTATTCCACCCCACCATTGTCTGCATGCAACACATAGCAGATGTTATCTACTTAACATAGGCTTAAGGATACTGGCAGAATTGCATTTTCCTTCCAGAGTCCTAAGTCTTAAACTTACTCAACCTTTTTCTCATCATCTCATTCTGTTGTACTTTGAATTCACTCATTGGAGATGAGAGTTGTGGGAGGGACAAAAAATGCTGTTCACTCTGAATTTTACTGAGGTTTGTTACCCCTTTGACAAATTGCCTAGGAATGTGTGATTCTGTGTGTGCTTGTGCTAGACAGACAAATAGACAAAATTCTTACAAAATAAAAGAGCAGTCTTATAGTTCATAGAATCATAGACTGGTTTGGTTTGGAAGGAACCTTAAAGACCATCTAGTCTCAATAACCCCACCGTGGGCAGAGACAGCTTCCACTAGACCATGTTGCTCAAAGCTCCAACCAGCTTGGCCTTGAACACTGCAAGGAATGAGGTATTCACAACCTCCCTGGGAAATCTATTCTAGGGCCTCACCTCTCACAGGAAAGAACTTCTTCCTCACATCTAATCTAAGCCTACTTTTAGTTTGAAGCCATTCCTCCTCATCTTGTCACTACAGTTCCTGACAATGAGCCTCTCTGGCTTTTCTCTTCAGATACTGAAACGTTGTTATGAGGTCTCCACGCAGCCTTCTTTTCTGCAGGCTGAACAATTCTGTCATTCTCTGCTTGCCTTCATAGTGAAGGTGTTCTAGTCCCCTTATCAACTTTGTGGCCTTCTCTGGACTTTTCAACAGTTCCATGTTGGGGGTTCCAGAACTGAGCACAGTACTCCAGGTGGAGCGTCACAAGCGCAAAGTAGAAGGGAAGAATCACTCCCCCTGACCTGGTGGCCATGATAATTTCAATGCAGGCCAGGATTCCCTTGGCTTTTTGGGTTGAGAGTGCTGGCTCCTGTTGAGTTTTTCATCAATCATCACCCCCAAGGCCTTCTCTGCGGGGCTGCTCTCAATCACTTCTCTGCCCAGCCTGGAGGTGTGCCTGGGATTGCCACAACACAGGTGCAGGAACTTGCACTTTGTTTTGTTGAATTTCATGAGGTTCACACAGACGGACCTCTGAAGTCTGTCGAAGTCCCTCAGAATGGTATCCCTTCCCTCCAATGTGTTGACTGTGCCACACAACCTGGTGTCCTCAGCAGACTTTCTATGTCACCTACAAAGATGTTAAGTTGCAATAAATATACATGTTCTTTCTGTGTACATATTTTAATTGCTCCATCTTCTGCTGGTGCAGTGCTCTATTGCAGAGGAACAAAAGTTGCATTCTGCAAACACTGAGCTTAAACAGAGAGAGAAGGATTATTCAGACATAGAATTGAAAGTCAAATTTCAAGAGGGCTAAAGTAAAATGCAGTGAAAGTTTGGAAAAATTGCCACGGACAAGCAAAAAGAAATGGAACAAGATGTGGGTAACCACTATTTAGTTTCAAAAGATGGAGACAAGGGTACTGAGACAAGGGTACTGAGAAGAGGTATTTGTAGAGAAAAGGATACCAGAATGACAGGACACTTGAAGGGAAGATGTGTGAAAGAGCTGGAAACAAGTTTGGTTAGGGCTAACCACCAAAGTAAAAAAAGAACTGATTAAAACAAAATCGGAGTTTAAAAAATAGCCCCAAGAAAACTAAAAAAATATATTAAATGCTTAGGAAACGGACATTTGCATTTAAATGTACTGAAACAAAGCTTCATGAATGCTCACTCCAAAAAATATTGTATAAAAATTCTATGCCTGGTTCAACTGTTGTGGAAAACGGGTACAAGTCCTATTGTTGGGGAACAGCCCCCTCCCCCATATATATACATGCTAGTATATTCTGCAGCTATTTCCATTCAAGTTTTCCTCCCAAACAGAATAGTTAAACATTAATTTCTGGTAGAAAAAAATTAAGTTCACAGAGAAAAATACCTCCCACAATTGTCCTTTAAAGAAGACAGTATTTCTAGGTCTTCTTTAATTCTGTTAGCTTCTACCAGAAACACACTTTGTGTCTGCAAGATTATGAATTATATTAATAATTTGTCTCTTTTTTTTGCATTTTGATTCCCTTTGTGACTTAAAAACATGGTGCCTTTCCTTATTTTAACTCATTAGCAGTACTGAAGGGTCCCATGGAACTGAGGTTTGTGAGCTAAAGAAATGTCAAACTGTTTTGTGACAATAATTGGTATTTCAAGCACTGAGTTGCTAATAAGAAACTCTGAATTTGTACCAGGTTGAATCAGGCCTTGTAGCAAATGAAGCTGTGTAGTTTATGTGTGCCATCATAAACTGCAGAACAATTTAGGTTTTGCTATACTAATTTAACTTTAAATTTTATTTCTTCCATACTGAAGCAAATTTCTGTCACTCTTACTTTTTCCTGATAGAAGCTGCTATAGTAAAACCTAGCCTAGTAAAGAGACCTCATTTCCCCTTGCCTCAAAGCCCAATTAACATTACTGCAATTAACAGTACAGAAATAGGTGTATAGGACATAGGCGAGGATATAAAGAAGTGTGTATTCATCAGCAGATGTAGTCAAAGACTTTTCTTATTAAGGGTCCATCTTCTAAGCATGAGAAAATTAATATCAAGAAAGCCACAATCCTTCTGTGCGTCTACTTTTAAATTCCTTCTGCTATTTTGTTAATCTGCTATCAATGCATCTCTATAGCCAATGGCTGCTTAGGAGAATGTTTCCTTTTGCGGGTAGAAAATGGTCACCACTTTCACACACATCTTTCTTTGCCTTTTTTCAGGTTATCTGAGGACCTATATGTAGGAAGAAAAAGTGACATTTTAGTCTTTTAACCGGTCTCTCTCCAAGCCTATGAGTGAAGCCAGTGAGTAATTGCAGAGACCCTCTGTAGTACAGGCAAGCATTGTCCTCACCACTCTGAGTTCCCACAGTCCACATATCGCAAGAGATTTCTCAAACAATCTTCACAAGCTTAGCTGTTACAGTGACTCTTCCAATGGAGGGCTGCATCCAACACCATAAGATGGATTCCAAATAGGTTGTATCCCAGCAGGTGGAGTGGAGCTCCAGGGCTTTTCAGCTGGTATCTGCTAAAGGGTTGATAGAATTTGAAGAAAATACTGAGTTAGATTCAGTTTCTACCTCACCTGTACATTGTTTCTATACATGAAAAAAGTGGTATGGAGGATTTTTTGCACTTGCTTGTGACATTGAAAAGTCATTCTTCTAGGGCAGAATTTCCTCAGAGGTGGTGTTTATATGGGAATATTCAATCAGTATGATTATATTATTTGCTAGGGCAATACTGGACTGTATGAAATTACGTTTGCTGGCCTGCTACTGGTTTCTAGAGGGTAGGTTATGCTCACCTCTACTATTGATTATTTTTTGGCAGACTCAGCAAAGGATGAAATATTTCTTAGGCATGGAACTTAACATGACATCTCATTCCTGCACAGAGCATTCAAGCATGGAGCTTACAGGAGAAATTTGTGTGACTGGTGTGTTTTCTCTCTTCCATTGATAAACAGTTTCATCTCAAACCTGGTGGTTTTTGAAAGCAGTGATTCCCTGAAAATAGATTGTTAAAAAAGAGGATACTGATAGCTGTAAGCTCCCTGCTGAGAACTTAGAGGGACATTTTGGAGAAAATCAGGCATGCCATTAGCTCAGAAAATCTCTAACATATTTACAATGAGAAAAAGAATAAAAGGAAGCAAACACTGAAAAGCATAAAGTTAATCCCCAGCTTGCAAACCGCACACAATTAGAGATAAAGTTAGCCTTTTTTGTATTTTTCAATTTGCTATTTATTCATATTTCCACAAACTAATAGCATATGTGAAAAATTTTCAGATTAAAGATGATATGTCATTAGGATAGTCATTGCTTCTTTTTAATTGTCTGTGATATTTGAAAGGTCTGCTGAGTGTATTATTTCACCAGCTGGATTGATGTCTTTTGATTAATTAATGAATAATGCTGATAATAACATTGGTAGTAATGTTGGTAAACTCAGGCTGCAGTGGATATTGTCAGTAGATTATTAAATTTCTTTGCTGCTTTTTTTTTTTTTAAACTTAGATTTTTATAGTCTGTTTTAAATTATACTACTGAGGTGAAATACACATCTCTTGCTCAGGCATCATCTTGAGGATTGTTGAGAATCTCTCCCTCAACACATACCTATTGGGAATGAATTCTTCACTCCTTAAATCAAACTCATATCCTGGGAGACAGGAGATAATATCCCATTTTCAGAGGGAAAAAACCTCTGTTCTACAACCTCCAGTCTGTACAAGTCTTCTTTGCTCTGCATCTGACAGCACAGAAGTCAATGTGTATTGACTTACTGCTGTTGTTTTGCCATTGGGTCTGTACTGACAAGGCACTTAAAAATTCTGTGTGGTTGTATTGTCGACCAAATGTGCAAGAGATTAACTACCAACTGCCCAGGTTTGATAAAAACAGAAACTGTCTTGAACCTAACTTCTGTTTCTCCTAAAAAATATTTCTTCCTTATCACATTAAGCTAAAATGCAATGAAATTGATTTAAATGTGGGGTTGACAAGCACACAGATAAAAAGTAAGCAGCTATCAAAACTTACAGATCTGTTTGGAAGTAATGGCTCAGCTGAGTTTTATTTTGTGTGAGAAGAGATTGCTACGTTCTTTTCTTTGAAGCAAGATACCAAGAGTCGCATATATATCCCCTGCTGCATCAAATTAAGCAGAAACAAAGAAACTGTGCTCTACTTCATCAAACCCCTTTGTCTGAGCTTTCTCTTCAAAACTTATTGCTGTCAGGTCCCCTGACAGCACACCTCACACTAGCAGCATTTTATCAGATTCTTTAATATCATTCAGAGGAAAGCTGAAATTACTTAAAGGGGCATCACCAATTTAAAATTGATGTATATGCTTAATTTGTAAAATTACTCTTAGTTACAAATGATATCTATTATTGTTTCATATGCAATATATTTGATTTTGTGTTTACCAGATTCTTTCCATCTTCCAAATGTTACTGGGGCTCACACAACAACAAAGGAGTGATGCACTTTTTAAAGGAAAGATAGAGAACAGGCCCTTTTTAGAAAATAAATTAGAGGAATATTTTCATGATGAACTGAGAAAAAAAGTGAGCACAGGCAGGGGTACAACAGATAAGGCAAAGAAGTAAGTTGAGATACTGAGAGTAAATGAGTAGGGATCAAGGAACTTACTTGAGAGAAAAGGGTGAAGATTAGAAGAGAAAAAGAGTAATAGTAATAAGGGTGAGGCCATAACATTGGTCCCTGTCCTGCATCTGTGGTTGGAATTGTGGGGATGGGTTTCATCCTTATGTAAGTATTTGAACCTCTCCAAAAGCCATGTAGAAGTTGGGATCTGGGGATGCATGGCCTTTAGGATAGTCTGAGCACTTCACTCTGCAGGGTGCCCATTGAACTTACCTTCACCAAAATTAGGAGAACTGGTAAGCAAAACAAATACTCAGACTCATCTCTGTGTGCACAGGAAGACCTTTAAACTCTGTGACTCTCACTTCAAACCACCACAGTTTTTGCAGTTTTGTTTTACGTCACGGAAAAGAAAGGATCCTTGATGTTGTACAATCTCACAGCTCTAGTTGGCTGGTGTTTCTAGTGTGAATCAGCATGACTATGAATTCTAAATTTTTACTTTCTGTGAATATGGCATATTCTTCCTTTTGAGTATATGCCAGAACATAGCTAAAATATAAACCAAAAATTTTAAGGCAGAATTTCAAGGAAAGGATACTGAAGTATCCTTTATTATTATTATTTACTGACGTTTCCTTTGTTATTTTCCCTGTTTGCCAGCTTCATTGTGCATTGCCATTTCAGTGGTCCTGGTTTCTTCAGATGAGTCAAGTTGTTCTCAGCTTTGAAGAACAAAGGAGTAATTAGATTAGTCAGGTCTAAAGATCAGTTGAGAAGAAAAGGTAGATAAATTGTCAATATAATAAAAGATGAAATTAATTGCTGACAAATCCATAATAATGCATATTAGATGCTATTTGTAGGCACTGTTGAATTCTAAATAATTATCTACTGAAATACAGAAATAGAAATTATTGTTTCCAAATCAAGGAAAGCCTCTAGCAGCATGCAATAGCCCTTACCAAGGCAAAGATAAATATTAAGAATGAAAGAGAAATAATGCTGAAATTGATTAATCAGTGACTGTGTTTAATAAATCATACATGCTTTCATTGGAATATTGTATGAAGTTTTCATAAATAGACAAAATATAACAGAAGTTTCCTTTTTGTACTTGAATATATAAGGAGCTCTTTAGTGTGGAGAAATCACTAATAAATTAAATACATTTTAAGAATTTAAAATAGTGAACATTGTAGAACAGTATTTTCTAGATGGGAAATGAAATTTTTCTTAATTTTAATGATCTTGAGCAGTAATGAAGATTAAACTTCCGGTAGAAAACAAGATTAATTATGAGAAATGCATGATATTGCACAGAAATTAGTGAGGAAATGGATATGGAAAAGAGCTGTTGCTTGTATTATTTAATTCAAGCTACTTGGACATCACAGAACGCTGTTTAGACACTAGTATTTTAGGGTTTACTTGGTAATTTTGTGAAGGAGCCTGAGACCAAGCTAGTTTCTGACTTCATAGATAAATCTGATGAGGAGCAGATGTCCTCAGCTGGGCAGGAACACAAACTCCGAGGCAGTCACCGAGAATCCTGACACATGTATGTCAGTTCTGCTACAGTCAGTGGTGAGTCAGGTTTGGAGGCTGTGTAGGGGAGGGTAGAAGGAGAGGCGGATCATCAAAGAGGAAAGCAACTAGAACAAGCAGCCACAAAGTTTTATACAAAATACAGTGAGTGTCATCTTCTTCTCATATGGATGTGAGAAAGAGCCACTTTAGTGGTGCATGAACATAACTGCTTTGTTATAATGCCTTTGATCTACACAGTATCATCAAGCAGATAAATTCTTTCTGCCGTCCTTCACAAGTGCTCACATTACTCCGTAACAGTCAAATATTCATGAATTTTCCCTTCCTGGTCTATTTCTGAGTAGTTCTCAGTGAGAAAACAATTTCTAGTAATGTGTTGTCATTTTCCAAAGAAGGAATTTAAGATGAAATGTTGTACTATTAATTACATGCTTCCCACTTTGCCCTTTCCTGTGTCACAACCCACCTTATGCCTTCCCTCATTTTTCAATCTGTTTGTGCTTCTTGCCTGTCACTGAGAGCTGCCCCTCAATCTCTTCTGCTTTTAATCTTTTCCATCCTTCCCTGTGTGCTGTGGTCACTTCATCTTAGTTGTACATCTGCAAATCAAAGCAATTTGGTATGCCAGCAAAACAAAAGACATAACTGTTTTCATGCGTGCACATGGCATTGTGAAAGCCACAGAGAGCTCTTGTTATCCTCCCTCACCCTACTAGCACAGTCCTTAGGACTGCATTTGATCACAAGTGATATAAAGAGATTAAATTCATGCTCAATATCACTCAATGGCCTTTCAAGAGCATCACACACATCAGTTGACTGAACCTTACTGCCTGACCAAAGTGATCTGTTTTAACTATTCTGCTATAACAGGGGAACAAAACAGACTTGCTGACAGTCACAATACATCAGTAGCAGAGTTCAGCTCACATCCATGATGTTTTGGCAACAGCTGACTATAACCACCAAGTTATATTTTCTCCTATAGGCAAAACTAGACATGAGACAGGGCCTCAGCTGAGACCCCACTCCCCCAGACTAAGCACAGATCCTGCACTACAGTAAAAACTCCCTCCCTTTCCACATATTCACCACAATTTGCAAACATTAACTAATTAGTTAATCTGAGGTCCCACTTAGAACCGACATACTTTTTTTAGCATCTGATTTAAAGCTAATTAATTAAGATACGTTTTTGGCTTATTAAGCTCATCATACATAATAAGAATGTATTTTTGATTAGTCTAATGCTGCTCTCTCTTATTTTTTTTACTCTGAATTTGTATCATGCTTGATGAAAGAGTAAAAATCGCTTATTGACAATTTCATAGTGAATAAGAACAGCAGGGGTCAAGTTGGCTCTTATCAAAGCAATTGTGTTTCTACATACCCTGTGATATCCAGGACAGTAGTAGCTACAAAGGCCCACTTGTCTTCTCATTTACATCCAACACTGCATCCAGTTCAGCAGACTTTCAAAGTCCTCTGGAACATTCTCTCTAAGTAGAGAATGTTTCTCTATATTTCCCTCCTCAAAAGCACAGAATTACCTCATAAAAAATACTTGAAAGGAAACCCACAACAAATGTATCAATCCTCAGTTCTGGTGAGGAGAGAACAGAGAGGAAGGACCTGCTTATTAATGTTCCCAGAAAGCTTGAACCTTAGATGCTGCTGCAAACCAAGCCCACTAAATGCCTATCCTGTTTTTTTTGTCTACTTAAACTCATTGTCCATCAGGTTCTTACATTCCTGTATTACTGATAAGGTACTCACTCTTACCTGCCTTAGAATAAAGGATTAAAAAAGCAAGTAAACAGGTAATGATCTCCAGAAACATGAACAAGCAATAGAGTGCTTAAAGCAGATTTTTCAATGTAATCTTATAGACTACTAAGGAAGAAGAAGGTCTTTTTTGCCGCATATTTCTACTAGTCTGCATATACAATTAAATGGAAAACTTTTAAGTAAACTGACAAAACTTCCAGTCTCAATAAATTAATGAATTTACTCCTTTTTTTTTTTTCATTGCCTCATTTAAAAATGGGGCGCATTTTCTATGTCATGTACTGCTTCACATTCCTCTGCTGCATATTAGAAGGAAGTAATTAATAAAGGTCCAGGGGAATTTGTTTTCTTAAATCCAGCTCTTCACTTTTCAAAGTCCCAGACTTACCATTAGAGTGTCTTTAATATTAGTCAAGGTTCATTTATAGAGCAAGAGTTTGGCTATCTCATCTTTTCCCTTTAACTTCCTTTTTATTATTTTGTCCCTTCTGTGAAGACAAAGAGCAGGAGCTAAGGTTGCCTTCCCTTGGCCGCTGTTCTTTAGGAGCACGCTCCCTTCTTTCTGCACCCTTCTTCATATTTCTTTTTTTCTTTACATGTTATTTATCACCCTTTGAATGTGCAGTATATCTATCCCTTATCCAGCAGGATATTCAACATACATAAATCTTCTTAGATGCGTAACTTCACATAACTGGAATCTTCAAGGAAGTTATGTAAATACCGCTGCTGGAGGAGTTATACTACCATTAGCAGAACATTCACAAAACAACCATTACATCTCAGGTTTCAAGGAAAACTTTAAAAGTATCATTAAAAGACAAGCGTAAGAATTGAAGCTCATAATTTTAATCCACAAAAAAATCATATAACGAGATGGAGATTTTGGAATTTCTCTTGTGACAAACATCACTCTACCTCATAGCTCCATAGATGATAATTACTTCTTTTTCTGTATTCTCACAGGAGCTACTGAACTTCTCTCCTCCTCCCTTTGCTAACATATCACCCTATCTTACGACTACTAACTCCTACCTCTTTTTATTTCAGACTGATGGATATAATTAAACTGAGACAAATTTTCACAAGCTATTTGAAGTGTTTTGTTTCTGTTTCTGTTTTCTTATCTAAGAAAAATTCTGTGCAAAAATGCTTGTCTATTTTTTCCATCTATATCAACTGCTCTAAAAAAATGCACTTTTCTTTTTGAACTATGATCACCACATACTCTCAACTAATGGAGAGACTTTCACTGATTTTGGTAAAAATGAGATTATGTTTTTTGCCCTCATGTAGTTATGACCATGTAAACTGGGACTATTCAATAGGAGGCCAGCAATTCTGTTCAGTCTCTCTTCTTCCACTGATACTTGATAAAACCTCTAAAGATTTATTTGTCATCTGGCCAATACTAAACTATCAGAATACAACCTGGCATCCAGTTTGTAATAAACTGGGCAGTCCTGCAACACTCCATGGATCTTAGAGCAATACCATGACCTAAAACCACCAGGAGAGAGGTATTTTGTGGGCACTGGTATGAAGCAGAAGCATCCAGCCATTGCTGCTTTCAGTTGCAGAAGAAAGCCTAAATGGAAATTGGGCACCTGGAAAATTCAGCACTTCTTTCATCCACAAGCTATGCACGTATGTTTGATCATGAATGTAGCATGGACTAACTTGACGGAAAAAATGTTGAATGAAAGAACAAAATGTCTTTCTTGAGATCAGTTGTATCTTTGAGGTGTCACAGGTGTGATAATGGAGAAGGTATCATGATGGTGGATTAGATTCCATCTATATGTGAGTCACAGGAGCCTAGCTATTCCATAGGGGAACAAATAATAAAAACAATTAAAAAAATCTATACAGTGAAATCAAAAAAATTCAGAATATCCTTGTCCCTAAAGCAAATTTGTGTGCATGGGCCTATGCCTACATTACTTCTGGCTTGGTTCCTTCTACAGCAGGACAACTATTTATCACCTGGCCTACATGATATTCCTGTAGCCCTAAAACACAATTACTTTTATGTTCAAAGTGCTTGAAATAATGTGAAGAATGTTCTACATTCAACCAGATGAGGAGAGGGTGCTTTGGAGAAAACTGGTCTGAACCGTCCAGGCAAAGCCTGGAGGAGAAGAAAGAACATTACACACAACCAGGGTCAAGCACTCAGGTTTGATTCTTTTCATTTTACCATTGCAGACATCCTTGAGCTTTCACTGCTAAGAAATTTTGCAGACTAACACTTTGGAAAACAAAAGGTCACTGTGAGGAAAATCTATTATAGTAAGGCTTTGCAAAAGAGGACAGGAAAAGGGCTGTATTAGATGGAAGAAAGAATATTTGGAGCACAGGAAGGAGAGCCCTATTCTTTTGAAAGAGTGTAAATAGAAGGCAGAAAGGCAGAGAGCTAGAGAGACAAAGGTAAAGAGAGGACAAGGCCAAATAGATTGTATGAGAGAGATGTGCTAATAAGAGCACAGAAGGAGAAAACCAGGCAAAATTAATCAAGCTAGGAACAAAGTGGAAGCTAAAAAGGAAAAAGTCACAGCAAGGTGTGCTCATGGGATTGAATCAGGTTTAAAGGAGGCTGGTGAGTCAATCAGCAAAGAGAGTTGCAGACAACTGCAGGAAGATTAGAATTTAATGCACACAAGAATTGGGATGAACTGCATTTTTAGGCGCAGTAAGATAGAGGTATGTCTGGTATTATTTCTTAATGATAATTTTTAAAAGTATCTTGGACTTGAAGTGGGCTAAGTGAAAGTGTTAGTAGTTAGGTGTAAGTTGGCCTCGTTTGGTCTCGGTACCAAGCAGATGTACATGATACATACCCTGAGGGCTTTCTTCCTCTCTTACAAGTTTTACTTTGCCAATTGAATTCAAGCTCTACGTGATGTATGAGCTCAGGCACAGCTGTGCATTGATGCTGACAGTATCCCAATGCAAGGGCTTATTCTCCGGGAGTGCCTGAAACCTGAGCTGAGGCCATTGAAAGAGCAAGGCTAGACATGTGTCTTCAATTCTAAGCATCTGACTTTCTAGTTGTAGATGAGCTCAAGTCAGAGTTCTCTAAAGTCAGAGTTCTCTAAATCAACCTGGAGATTTCTGCCACTTGGATAGTTCTGCTGCTCTCCAGAATCAACTTCTAATCACTCCAGCTGACCCTGCAGCATTTGCTGACATTGTTGAACCTAGTCCAAAACCTCATCTAACTCTTCAAGCAAATGAAAAGAAAACAAAACTTCTACTAAAAATAATTTCCAGGAAAGGTGAGGACATCATGGTGGATGGATGACTCAGTGTAAACACACCACCTTCAGAAATAATGCTGAAATTCCAGGCTCATTGTAAACTTAGAGAAACACTGTTCAGCACAGGAAATTAACAGTATAACAGAAGAGGCTCGGATTAGTCATTAACTGGCTAGACAGATATGACTTGATGACAATCTCTTCAGTCAGCATTATAAAACATAGGGCCCCTTCATTCTCTTTATTTCAACATGTCAATCACTATTGGGAAGGATCTCCATCTTCCACCCTCTGAAATTAATATTGGGAATAAGCAGAGACACTCTGCTTTGTTTGATCATATAGGAGATCACCACCCCAATTCTCTTACTACCGGTTAATTTTGAGGACCACTATTAAAGATGTGAAAAGAAGGTGAACTAAGCAATGTATAGGGAGAGGACAGACATATGGAAGTATTTCCAGGTATTGATAGGATTCGCCCTGCCTTCCCCATCACTGATATACTGCACATGTTGCATGTTTTGCTCCTCATGTGTGTATGTCACACTAAATTGGATGACAGATCACAATATACTCTCAAACAGCCCTCTCCAACTCCTGTGTCAAGACGTTGCATTCTTCATTACATCCTTTTATTACAAGAAGAATTCAGCTATGTGTCTAAAGACACATCAAAATTGAAGGAAATGGATTATTTTGGCAAGTAAGAGATACATTTGGCTTGTTGCTGGTTGCTGCAGTTGTACACCTGCTGGTGTACAACTGCAGGTATTAGCAAGTAGTGCAGTCCAACAGGAGTGGGTGTGTAGGGAGAAGCGGTTGGTGCAGATGATGCAATGACCAGTGCTGGAGGCGCTCTGGGAGGGCACCTTTCAGTTCCGTTTCGTACAGGAAGTCTCCTATATATAATACAGCTGCTCTGTGATGTGAACCAATGTGTGATACATAGAGGAGATTTACTTCAAAAGCACACCCTTGAGCCAAATTCAAATGTGAATGTAAACAGGCCCAATATAAGTGGAGTGACTTTGCAATGCCAATGAATTTACAGGACACAAGAACAAATATGAAAATGGTATATAGGCAATTACAGAAAGGAAGAAGAGAGCAAGGAGTTGTAATTGAGACAAGGAAGCACAAAAACTCTTAAAGAGCAGCTCTCCTGATACATGATAGAAAATTTTGCCAATGGCAACAGTTATCCCTGTACTTACATTGCTGTTATTATTTTCTTCTGGATCTTGTATTGTAAGCACAGAGGAGGATCTCTGAATCTATAACATACATTGAGCTACTGCCTAGAATAAAATAATCCATGCAGTGCTAGGATAAAAATTATATCTGCCAAAAAGGTAATGGTCTATATTCTCTTTCCAAATCTCTTTTGCAGGACTGTGAATCACTTGATGCTGATGGAGTTTCTCCTGGCTTTTGTTGTTATATGAGACAGAATATCCAAAAGTGTCTTCATGTTAATGTTAACCAAATAAATATCTACCTTCTCTCTGTGGTTTTTTTTAGTTATGAGAATTCTGAAGCAGTATCTTAATCAGTATAAACAAATACCACATGGAAGTTAACTTTAATTTTTAAAATAATTTAAATGTGTTTCTGGATTTTTAAATCAACTTTCTAGATTTAAAAATGCACAGATTGTTTGCACAAATAAATTCTTCCATGTATTTAGAATCTGAGAATACAACTCATGAAAGAAGGTGCTATATAGGCCAGAAGTAATTACTGGAAGTTAGCTAAAATATTATTTACAATTTGATGACTGATATCAGAATCACTCACTGTTTTGTATAATTTTTCTGTTTTAAGAATTTATTTAACTCCCTTTACAATTTCATTTTGCATGTGTCAAAATACTCAACACCTAGAATTGTACATATAGATGACAATACCAGCTAAATTCAAAAGGCTTTTATGGGTATATTCTCTTTCTGAGATGATAATCCTTCTTTTATATTTGCATTACATACAGGAGACATCCCAATCAATTGCTGTGAAAATATATGGACTTTTATACAAGTTGAATGGCCAGAAGAAACAGTTGCACCGCTACCTCTTGGAAAGCTATTTAATACAGGGGATATTACTTAATAATTGTATTTTAAATACCAAAGCACAATCTAGTGTGCTGCTGAGTAATACCTAGTGGGAACATTAAGAGACAACTTTCCAGAGCTGTCGTAAAGCCTCTTTTATGTAACTGTAATATAATTTTGCAATTTTAATTTATTTTTGCTTTGAGGAGTAAGTGTCCATGTGATTGTACTCCACCTAGAATCTTCAAAGCCTGCTTTTACGTAAAATAGCACATAAGAGAGGAAAAGCTGTTCTTTTAAGTACTTATTTTATTCGTTCATTCTTTTTTCTTATCTTCATTAATCTACGGTCAGAGTTTTTGCCAAATATATTTGTTGCTTTTTGATAATGAAAAATCACAGTCACTAGTGTAAATAATGTTAAAATTAAATTTAATTCAATTTTATAGATAAGTAAATTTTTTATAATATCTGTAATTTCAATCATTGATTTTCAGTTTTTTTCTGAACAAATATTTTCTTCTGGCTTGCTTTGGCAACTCAAAAAGGCTTTAATATGAGATAAATATGCCACAAGACTTCTGACAGGACTGCACTGAACTGGCAGGCAACTGTAACAGTGTGCCATAAGTTTTATTAATCTTCATTATCTTCTAAGAGTTATCTAATATCAAAAGGCCCATTCTAGATGAAGTAAAAGATAGGTAAGTCATCTTTTTGTAAACTTTATTCAGCCTTTTTCTTCTGAGCAAAAGTGCAATACTGTCATTTGCAATGCTCAGATTGTCTTTTCTAAGGCTTGGACTGCTGATGGTTGTCAGTAGTACATTCAGGCTGCTAGTAGCAGTACTACTGAAAGGATAGCTTTTTAACGCCAAAGACAATTCTTACAGAGAGGTCAAAATCATCTTAATCAAAGTATTTTTTCCATGTATTAGAGACAGCAGTAACATGGACCGATCAGATCACTGAATCTTCCACGTGTTTAAGGTAACTGGATTATCTCCAAGTTAAAACTTAGCATTTTGCTGGCTTTTGAGCTGTTAGTTCATTGATTTCCCTTTATCTCCCTTAGTGCTCAGCTCTGAGAATTAAATTCATATTAGACATTTTCTATTCATAGGTGGTAAGTTCCTTCTAGTCAAGTCAGAATTCTTACTTTTCTTCTTTCCCTTATCTCACATATATGTAACTAAACACTCTAAATCCCCTGGCAGTAGCTTTCCCAGTTTTCCAGCAGACAATTTTGAATCCAACCAAAGCAGAATTTTGCTTTATAAAGCGAAGCATAATTAGTGCACTTTAATTTCAAAAGGTTAGCTAGGTTCAGAGCTGCCACATGGTATTCTGTGACTGCCTGCATGTATGGTATGTACTAGAGCCTGATTAGGCTAATGGTGCTCGTTAACTGTAGTAGCAGAAATGTAATAAAACCAAAAATAATTTACCCCAAGTATAAAAAGTGCACATTTGAATGATAAAAGCTGCAAATGCTCAGTGATTTGTTTTGTTCTTTATGTTAATCATTTGGACAGGTTAGGATGACTTAAGATGACAATGAAACAATGTTGTTTGGTTTCTAAAACTTGGAATCTACTTTTATTCTTAAATAAAACATCTTTCCAATTATTTTCTATCATAATAAAAATTTCATTTTCAACAGATAACATAGATCCATGTTTTCTGAGAGGCTTAAACTTGCTTATAATTGCCTAGAATCATACTAATAATATTGATCTATTGACTTCTCTAAAAAATTAAATAAAATTTTATTTTAACATTATTTGCACTAGTTGCTATGTTTTTTCATCATCAAATATGTATGACCTGAATGAATTAAAGGTCATGTATAGAAAAAAATGCACCTATTTTTGACTAGATGCTGTGGTTTCTTCTAGTTGCATCCTTCTGTTATTGCAAAGCAAGAGTCTCTTCTTTTAGAGATAAAAGTTGCATGCATAGGGTCATCTGACACTCTCTTTAGTTCTACTAGTTTTTTTCATCAGTTATGTCTTTTTGCACCACGTAATATGGTATAAAAATTCTGCTGTCTTTGTAGCTCACTGATGATGTAAAATTCCTAGGATTTCATTAATGTGGATGAATTGTTAAATCATATTTAGATGCCCTGAGTTTTAAAATATTTCACATATATTTATAACCAGATGTTACAAATACAGGGATCTACATTATATATGTTCATGTTTGTTCAGTATTAAACTTTAAAAACCCCAAACCTATACAGCTACTCATTTTATCACATATCTACTGACACTGTTCCCAACCATGCTATCTCTCTTCACAGAAGATCATAAATTTGTACAGTCATTGTGTTCCTCACTATTCTGTGGTGAAATAAATCCTTCTCTTGCATTGCCCATCTTATCTAAAAGTATGGAAAGATCTACTGGGGAGTCAGAGAACTGCTTAAAGTATGACTCACACATAAATATGGGTCAGTCTTTGGTCTGTCTTTGGAGGAAAGTTAGAAAAGTGAAAGAGATTGGAATTTCACTTACTTTCATTTGGAGAATTCTGCTTTAAAAAAAAAGGAAATGCTGATATGAAACAGACTATCACTGTTTCAAGTTATGCCAAGAATTTTCAAATTAAAATAATTTTGGGATATACATTTATAGTAAAAATAAAAGCAAAAACCTTGAAACCCAAAAATAATGTACTCAGTCTTAAAATTCATTTAAAATGATTGGTTTATATGTGCTAACATATCAGTATTTATGTATTTATATACATAACTGTGGAAATACAGCTTAATGACTATAGAAAGGATATAATAAAGTCTTGATTTCTTAAAATCAAAATTGTTCTACTAGGGCTTGTGAAGAATGGGAAAATCAAAGACTGCTCAGATTAATTTTTCTACCTGATCAAGTCTGAATCATGCAGGTAGGTTTTTGGTTAGCTGTGGACTTGTTTCCAGACAATTATATAGTGCTTTGACAGGCATCTTTAAAGACTAGAAAGCACATGTTAAATCCTTGGAGCAAAGTATCTAAAATTGACACTGTTTTTTCTGAAAATATGCCCATTAAATAATTTTTCTTTAATTTTGCTGAATGCAAAGAGTGCAAGTCTAGGAAATTGGAGTCTCAATCACCTTTGTATATTCAAGTATTATTATTAATTAATTTACAGGAATTAATCATTGATTTGCAATGAAATACCACAGTGGTGAGCTTGGTGTTTTTTCCACTGTCTTCTTTAGCTTTTTCTTTGTCCTTCCCTTCATCTCCCACACAGAGAATTATATACTGCTCTGAAGACAGTGAAGAAATTCTTTAAGTGGTTCTTTTCCTACCCAAATCTTCTAAGTTAAATGAAAAACTCACAGGGTAAATATTCTGAATTCTCTCTCCGCCTTCTGATTCAGCATCAGAGCCTTTGCAAGCCTTCACAATTGTTTCTCCTCTCTCTTCTGTGTTTCAATGGATCTACATTCTACACATTAATTTCATATTATATCTTGAATGTAAACCCTAAACCATGAATTCTGAAGGAGCTCAAACCATTACATATGTTGAATATTGAAAATAAGTAATTTTGTGCTTAATGTTGTCCAGCTTTATCTTCCAGTCTTTGAATATTCTTATGCTTTCATCTACTAGGCTAATGATGTTGCTTTCAAAAATATTTCTCAGAAAAGTAGTTATGCATTGTACAATCATGTCATATTTTGATTGAAAATGTCAAACACTCACAATCCCTCAGTGTCTCTGGTGCCTGGTGATCTTTGTGTATAACTTAACACTGCACTTCAAAACCTGCTACTGGGTTTCAATTTACTTAACATATACTCTTATCTTACTTTACATAGTTTATGTCTTACAATTTTGTGAGACCAGGAAATCAAGATGCCACTTTTTCTTTCCCTCTGTCCTCTGAAGCTTAAACTAAAACACAAACAAGCTCCAGTTCTATCTGAGATAATTATTGGAGCACTGAATAACCAATTAAAACACATTTTCTATGAATATTGGTAAATATAAAGCAGAGTGAGAGATTACACTATGAGATAGTCCATGGCTTCTCAAGGATTTATTTAGAAGATTTTTATTTTAAAAAAAAAAAAAAATGCTTTCAGATCTGTGCACACGTTTTACACATTTTACACGGTGTGAAACAACAAATTTTTCATTGTTCTTCTTACATCCAAAGACCAAGGTTTCCTCAAAAGAGAAACACAAGTCTTGATAGTTTTTTTTTAAATAAATATTCTAGGCATATTTTTCTACAGATCATAGAATCATAAAATCACAGAATGGTTTGGGCTAGAAGGGCCCTTAAAGATCATCTTGTCCCAAACCTCTGCCATGGGGCGTTTTGTAAAGTGTTGAGCCACAGGTAAGGATCCCTTCCACTAGTCCAGGCTGCTCAGATGATGCAAAGCAATCAGGATCCTATGAATCATGCTCAGCTCTTTACATAATCAGATCTTTTTTTGCAATTATTTAGGCTCAAAATCCTGTCTAATATTTTGGGTTTTTTGAGGGTGTAAATACAGCCTGAATTACATCAAATACTGCAACATGTAAAGATGTTGATATGAATGAAGAATGGTTTTATGTAAATTGTGAGGCTCTGTGGTTTTAGACATTTTTTAAAATGTATATCTCATGTTTTAATTGGCAGTGTTGAACAAAAAAATCGTTAATTGAAATCTATTGCAAATTCCCATTGGTGCCAGAAAAGATGCCCTAGCCCACTGGATTACATTGCTATATTGTATTAAAACCCAAAACATTAAAATTCTGGTAGTTTATCTTTTTCTTCACCATTCTAATAGTTATTTTTCATTGTGTAATTATGGTTTAATTACTTTCTAACACTTTATCAGCTCTTTGTAATGGTTTGAATTTAGTGAAGAGGAGGTACAACTGTTAGACATTCATGGCCAGTTTCAGGGAGGTCATTACATTACAGGAATAGTCTCTAATCATTTCTCAGCACTAAGTTCTCCTGGGCATGTATGGACTGGCACTGCATTTTTAAATCCCTTGGTACACTTCTCAAGGAACTTGCAAGTAGCATTGCATTTGATTTCACAAAATATATTGTTGTCCCTCAAACACTGAAAGTACAGAATATTTGGGAATTTTTACTGTAAAATTATAGTTCTTCAATGTCGATCAACAAGCATGAAGAATAAGACTTTCAAACACTAAACCAGAACTATAAGCTCTAAGTAACTTCTAACTTGCTACCAAAATCACCATTCTTTCTACAAAAACAATGGTACAAATTTAGCCAGAGTATAGTCTAAATGTCACCAACTTCAGAAGAATTCAGACATTTTAGAGTAGGGCTGAATGTTGGTCAAAATAGTATTTCAGTACCCCTTCTAAGATGTTAGTTTTAAAAATGCTTGCAAAGAGAAAGTTGTGCTGAAGCTGTGCAAGCCCTACAGGAATTTAAGCAGGATGAAATGGCAGGTTTGCAAGGTTCACAGTAAAAGCTTTATCCTGACTTCAGAAGTAAGCAGAACAGACTTCATTATGACACCTGAAGTTATTAAATTTGGAAAATATACATGAACTTTTTTCCAGGATTTTTCAGGATCAAAGCATAACAATAAAAACCTTAAGACCTAGAAAGAACCTAGATTTCTTGTCAGACGTATTTTGTGTTGTATTTAAGTTTAATTTGTCTGTATTTAGAAATTTTTCTATCTTCATGATTTGCTTTTTAGCAAATTGTGCTGATATTTTGGTATTAAACTACATTGATAGACTACAGACTATATAAAACAAAAGTTTCATGCATATAGTCAGCAAAAATCAAAGTCATTGTCTTTTGCCATCTTTTTGTACTCATTGATATTGCAAATCTCAGGGAAAAGTAGATGACTGAAAAGACCAACAAACTCTCAAAGTACCAGTCTCCACACTGCAGTATGTACTTTTCATTATGAATGTTTTTTACAGGAGATGTTCAGCACTGTGGCTGCTTCATTAGCTCTGGGTTGTGCAATACCCAAGTATAAAGTTGGCCTCATTTTCATAGGTGCTTACAGCTCATTATTGAGTCTGTGTAATCTTACATTTGCTGTACTGCTCTGTAAATCAGGCCAGCATCTTTCAATAGGGATAGTAATTAAAAAGGAGACTGGTGACACGATGTTTAACTTGTGTGATAAATAAGCCTGAATGTAAGTATGGCTTATTTATCACACACAGTAGGGTATATTCATGTTGCTGAATGGTTCTATCAAATATTGACAAATCTAGTAAAGGAAAATAATATTCTATAGAAAACTTAAGAAAAAAATGTACTTGTATGCATACATATATGTATATCTATCCTCTAGCCCCAGTGCAGACTGCCTCTCCACCATCCCAGCATATTATCTTCTATCTCTTTAACCATTTTCCTCTAAGATCAGTGTTTCCACTCTGTAGTCCATAGTCATTGATAATTCTCTTTATTTCTACCATACATCTCTGGTCTCCTTCCCCAAAGTAAGACCTGCACCTCAAGTCCTTCAGCTACTCAAGGCACATGGTATCTCTACAGCCCTGTGGCATGTATATCACCCTTACCCTCTTCCTATGTCTTGAGCCACCAAGGCATTTTCTGAGCTGCTTGTATTCTTGCAGAAGCAACCCTACTAGCTCTTTAAAAGATGTGGTCCAAAGCACCAGCTGCAGTTTATCATTGTAGTCATAAACAGTTTTAAAACTTCCCATCTTTACAAAGACTCCAGTTCTCACATCATCGTGGCAGAACATTTCTTATCCAGTGAAAGAAGCAAACAGTTTGACTTACCCACATCAGTGAGATGTGGGTTATTACTATAGGGGAGCTTGGTATGCAGAGTAGCTTCAGTTTTGCAGCCCTCCCTGCTTCTCTGGAAATGTTTTGCTGCCACTGCTCTATGAGGTTCTCATTGCCAGTACAAGCAGAAGATGCAACCCCAAAACGTACCGTGATACACACGTGGATGGCGCTCCCCCTGCTTGGAGAGCTCTGGTATGATGGCACTGAAGTAGCAGTAGTACAAATCACATTTTCATTTTCCCCCTTTACAGATATGAGTGTCCTGCTTCCAAGTATGCTGCCAGCTGCTGCAGGAAATGTTTCCTTCAGACAGATGAAAAGATTGTTTGTAATTGCCATTATTTTAATTTTGTGTCACTTGCTTATATTCTAATTCTAATTGGGCAAAACCTCACATTATTATTAGAAGCTTTAACCATTTAAGAGTCTTAAGTATATCTTTTGAATACTGTCTTGTTTTTAAAGAGGAAGTTCTATTAACCAGAAAATATTCTCATGATTTGTAGAGCATTATGAATAGTCAAAAAAAGAAAAAAAAATTTAAAATCAGTGAAATGTTTGTTGATAATTATTGCCAAACAGGAGCCACTGTGACTTGTATTGATAATCAGTGATGTCTTATTTGTAGAAATTATTTGAAAATGGCAGAACACGATTATTGTAGGTGTATAAGAAAAATATAGTTTGCATTTATTCCAACTTTGATTTCATTTTGTTCAGTATGCTGCTGTCCTAGCCATGCAGTGGAAGGAGATTCAACCCAAACTTTACAGATTCTGAGCTGAGACAGAATTCTGCAAGGAAAGGATGACACATTCTCTCCTAATGTCCATGTCAGACACCTCTCTGCTTCTGTTCCTATTTTGTTCACCACCACCAGTGTTTGGGTGATCATCCAATTTCATAAATTACTGCGAACAACTCTCTGGCAGCCATCCTAGCCAAATGTCCCCAAGGATCTCCCTTGTTTCCAGGCAAAGTAATGTACAATTGTAATAGTTACACACCTTTTATGAACCAGAATTTTCCTGTTGCTTCCAAAAATTTGTCCAGTATCCCAGAGCCAACTGTTCAGAAGGAACTAATGGTCAGGCTGAGGGCTGGGATCATAGGGGCCTCACAAGAGGAGGTGGCTCTGCCCACATAGCATTGCAATTTAAAGACTTTTAGCTACATTTATCTGGAAGTCTGTTGGATATGGATACGGATACGGATATGGATACGGATATGGAGTGGATGCTGCCAGCCTGGAAGAAGGTAGGAAGAGTTTTGGGGTGAAATGTATCTGCTAAATTCTTTTTGTTGCCTGAAAACTAAACATGAACTGGGAGGTAAGGAAATAATATATTTTTCAATACTTGGGAAAAAAAAAGTTTAATTACTGGATAGTCTGGAGCTATGCATGAAGTTGCTACCTAAATTTAATAATCTAAATTAGGAGATTAGTGTAGAATTCATCTCACCAACTTCTGGCATTTGCAACAGAAGCTGAAGGTATATGCACTCCGCAAGTCTTTTGAGGCTTCTTTTTAAGGTCCATGGGAGAAGCAGAAAGTGATTCATTAGACCTATCACAGACATGCATTTTAAAGAAAATTTACTCCCTATTTTTTCACACTGAGTTTGAAAAGAAGCCTGAAGTGACCAGAAGAAGCTCTTCATACCTGCTTTTGGTCACACAAATCTCATTTTTAGGTTCCCTACATAGTCAACCTCCAGCAAGCAAATCAAAGGAGAAGCCGTCATTAGGCACTTTGAACTGTCTTCTTGCTCACCACTGACCACAAAAGAAAACCAAGAACAACTAGATTTAGCATTTCAATTACATATTTACAAATTACACATCAATAATTCCTCTACCCTCATTTTCATGGTATATTTTTGCCATTGGTGACAATATGAGAAGTCAGGATGTATTGTATATTAATTAAAGTGGTTGAAGATGTAGATGCTGTTTAATTTACTTATAGCTAGAAAGGACTGCATACAAAAATATTTGAAGAAACTATACAAATTGGCAGTGTGACAAGTAGAATTCAAGAAACAGGTACTCTGGAGAGTTTAAACATTAGCATAATAAAATATAGATTTTATTACAGGTATTAATAACTTTGAAAAGAACAGAACATAGAGAATGGCACAAACTCCCTCTGTAACTGGCTACATCTTTCTGTCTTTGAGGTCAGCTGAGGTTGAACACAGCCTTTTTAGTAAGAAAAGCCTGGGTTTGTGGGTTTTTTTGTAAGGATGTAAGGATTTAGGTAGGAAGGCACTGATTAGAATGTACCATTAAGATTTTAAGGATAGGTAAATTTTTGAAAGAAAATGATAAAGGTGAGAGAAGTGGTAAATGCCCAGCTTCTCTATACATGAAAAGGAATTTTATAAGGAATGGAAAAGTGAAGTCTAAGCCCATGGTAAATACAGTAGAAAATTTCTGTAAGCTGCTCTGTTTACGTACATGAATAAGTGCCCATGGCAAAGACGCCAATTTCTGTGAATTTAGAGGTGCTCTGAGAAGGTCAAAATCATCCTCCTGAACTTGAACTTGTCAAACGAGATAAAAGCTCTCCAATCCATAATGAGATTGAAACGTTGATTGATGCCTGTCCTTTGGGAACAGCTCATGGGAATCATGATTTTATAATGCTATAGAATAATCTTTGTTGCTGTCAGACATAGAGATGATAAAACTGGGGCATGCTTATATTTAGTGTATTCCCCTGATGCTTTGAATTGTCTTTGTATACTACAAGCTGTAGAGCCTTCTAGACTAAATGAGTTGCATAAATTAGACAGAATATAAGGACAGGGTTTTCTCCCTACAAAAAGGCCTTTGAACTGAATCAGGTTAAATCTAGGTCAGTGCCTGAAAAGAATCTGTCAGCACTCCACATACTTCTAGTAGTTATCAGCAATAAGTGTAAAAGCTCAGCCTAGAAAACCACTGCCCAGCTTCCAGCTGTGACCACAGTGAAAGCACTTAGGGGTTGAAGGGTTTTTTTTTTTAATAGACCCATTTTGATCACATCCTCCAGATGGAGAATGTAATATATGAGCTGCATTTTCCTGGAGCTTAATCCAAAGTGTTTTTTAAGGATCCTTACACCTCAGCAGGTGGCTTTTGTGACTTGCATCACCGGAACAGTTCACCTGTCCCTCAGCATTTTCAAGTGAGAAGATAGCCTGAACTGGTATCATTCGATAAATTAATTTCTAATTACCTCTGCTGTTCTCTACTTACATTCTAAAGTATGTGATTCAACAAGTTTATCAGACACTTTCTTTTATAAACACTAAACAATGTTTACTGCAATTATTACTCGTATACAGATTTTAGCATATACCTATTTTACAAAATTTATTACAATTATCCAATATAATTATCCAATTTATTTAATTTTCTTTTTAGGGGCACATATAAAAAAGAAAAACAGTTTCTTTAGAGCAGAAGTTAATTTCATCTTTTACTCATTCATAAATATCCTGTTACATGTATTAGATTTTTCTGCTATATATATTAATAGTATTCATAGAATTCAAAGTCAGAGAAATATTTTAAATATCTGTTTGACCTCTTAGGTAGTATTAATATTGAATTGCTGAAAGTCATTGCTACATCTGACTTGTAAAATCCTCATTTGAGTGAATCTTTTAGAAGGATATCAATCCTAACTGAAGTTGATGAAGAATTCTTCATGGTCCATGATATTCACCCTCACTCTCTCACTCCTAAATATGGCATTCTTTTTCCAGTTTGACCTCTGCTTACTTCTCATTTCAGTTGTTGATTCAAATTATGATTTTCTGTAAAATCCCTTAATCCTTTTCTTGACACCATTATCTTGACAGTTTTTAGGCGGAAGAGTGGTTGTGGGAAGCAAAAGGCCACTGAAATATATTTGAATCTAACAGTTGATTTGATCCTAAATATCTCTCTTTTGACTCAGTCTCAGTCTAAAATGCAGCCTCTTCCTTTCTCTCACGTAGAAATAGCAACAACAGTGTTCATAGCTCATTGTTCTGGCAATCCCAAATTTCTGTTTTCTCCAGGTATTTGTGCAGTTTTGTGAAGCCATGGAAAACAATTATCCTATTGCTATTTAATTATTCTTCTCATAAGACTAGACACAATATAGATTGAAATTTATTCTTTGCCATGAAAATATTATTTAATGGAATAAGACTAACAAAATAGTGACAATTTCTTATGTGGGCGTACAACTGTTCAAAGTCAGATCCTGAAGTACACACTACAAATGACTATTTTTTAAAAAAATCTAAACTCCATTTGAAAACACTATAATTGCCCATTTATGCTTACATACTCAATGTGTGGGAGATGAAATTTTATTTCAGTATTTTAGAGAATTTGAAACCAATCTGTTAAAAAACCTCAACCACACAAAATCAAAACAAAACAAAACAAAACAAAACTAAAAAGGATAGCAATTATGTTTTGCTATTCAAAAAGGTGTCAGTTACACCACGTCATCATTTCATCATTTGATAGAGGCCATGTGATCGTAACAACTTTCTACTTACTGTAAAAACACAAAGGGCTGATAGTTTGCTGATGAGTGTTTGTCCAACTCCTAAATTCTTTGGGAAAACAGGATGAATATAGGGAAAAATTTTCTGTCTCAGCTAAATTCCACTATTGTTGTATGTCTATGTTTTTATCTCTTCTTTCTCATTTAGAAGATCTCATATACCATTCACATATACACACATAAAATTTCCACACATTTTTTTTTTTTAACTGAAAGATAAATTCAAAGAAATAATTATCAATGGAAATGGCACACCAATATGGGATTTTCAGAGCTGCCTTGCAGTTTGTAACAAGAACAAGTTCATACATCTATTATCTTTTATAACCTCCTTCTAGTTTTCTCTTGATAACTTTCATAAGAGCAAAATGAAACAGTGCTGCTACAGGATGAAAATAGAGAAAGAAAAGAAATTGTAGAAAACAACCTGAAAAACAGCCTCAAGACCTCAAGTGGGGAAGTGGTCTCAGGAAACATTATAAAAGATATTACTCTGATTCTGTACCTGACTATAACTGAAAAACAATAAGGCAATATGCATAATATTTTTTAGTATGTCCTAATGTAGTCATAAGAAAACCTTAATTCTCAGCTTTCTCCTTGCTGTCTCTGTTTTTCAAAACTGCCTTCAAATTTATGTCTGCTTCTACACGATCTGCAGCACCATTTTACACTTCCATTTTCTGTGTACTCTCTAAAAGAAACGAGAAGAAGAGAATAAAAGCATTCCTTTAATTACTTTTTCTGGAAAGAACTGCAGAAATATACTTCTTTTCTTCTTTCTGGCCTTCTGGCCATGCTCAAATTTACAGCTGCAATACTGAATAGATCTCTTTTGAGGATTAGATACTACTGCTGAGGTGACTTTTCAGATTAAAATGCCTCCTCATTCCCCAACAATTTTGGTGTTTGAAAGAAATTGTAATATTTGGGTTTGCTCCATCTGATATTCCATTTGTGTTATCACATCCCAGATTAACACATATTCGGAAGTTATTGCTATGAAGGGACTTGCCACTGATAAGAAATGAAACACACTGATTGTAAATGCAATTAATGCCAACAGAACGTTAGGGAGCAAAAGGTTTTGTAAGTCCAGTTTCTCCCTCTGTACAGTACCACTGGTGGTCACCTCAGAAGGGTATACAAAACAAATTCCAATTGTTCCCCACATAAAAGAGAGGGAAATACATTTAAAATCTTTCTTTTGTCAGAGGGCAGACCAGATTATATTGAGTAAGGAGACTTTCACTTGTTCTTATGTGTGCTTAGAAGATACTGGGCAAACAATCAAAATCCATTACCTATGGAGCATTTTTAATCGTGGTGGAGAATATTTAACCCATTCTAGGCAAAGAAAAATGTATTAAGAATACTCTGTAAGAGATTTATTTATGATAGCAGCATAGTATTTGCAGGTTAAATAATGGAGCATATATTTTTGCAACCATGTCAAAGTAACTGGCATGATACTACAGATAAAAGCTGATGTAATATATTTTGGCCTTTATTTCTGAGAGTAATGTTAGTATTCAATTTAGGTAGCATCAGTCTATAGGAACTCACATTTTTTGGAGTGATTACCATAAATTCTTTCAAGCTATTTCTCCTGACCCTAGGATCATACAGCAGTTCAGAATAGCGACAAATATTTTTACTGGATTTGTGTTGTTTTACATGTTTCCTGAGTGAATTTTTCAAATAAGTCTAATGTTTTTATTTATTTTACTGGTAATAGTGGCAATCTCAAAGTCTGTATTATAACAAATGTGTTAAAAATTTGTTTGGCTACATAAGGACAAAGAACTACCCAGGAAGCTTGCACAGCTTTTCGTGAGTGCCCAAATGCCTCTCAGCTATGAAGCCTGTTGGTTTTCCTGACTTCCTTTGACAAAATAGATTGCAGAAAGACAGAGAATAATCTTGAATGGTTTCTGCACGTATGCACTGATAGTATCTGCAGTCCAAAGTAAGCAATTAATAGACTTGGCAATTAATTAATAAGCTCCTTATTTCCCTTACATACAGAGAAGATGCAGAGATAGTCTTGCATGAATGCAAAATCCAGCCCATTACAGAATTAAAAAACTACAATGTCCATAGAAACAGCAAGAAATGTCCCACTTAATCGCCAGTCAAATTCCATTATATATCTTTTTGCTCTGTATGACTTCACTAGATTGATGTGGCTGCTGGTATTAGCATAAACAGAAGCTTAGATTTTTTTTCTACATTTACTCTAGTATGACTTATTCCAGTATGATAAAGAATTTGTATCCCTGTGGACTTTGGCAAGATTGCTAGGTTACTAAACAGAGATGAAGCAGCAGCAGGGGGAGATAAATTCAAGCACCAGAGCCTTGGTGTTCATTAATTTCTCTTCTTTAAATACAGGCTTGAGGTGCTGAGAGAGAATCTTCCCTCCTAACCAAAGTGGTGACTAAGACTGCCAGTGTTGTGGCTACCACTTATGGCTAAAGACAAAACCCAGAAGTATCAGATAACAATTATATACTGTGCCTTCCCTGGATAAATTTTGAAATGCTTTTGAAAATGTATTTCACACAATTGCTGAATCACAGGTGCCAGTCTGTTGCTGATGCTTTTCTATTCTACATCTTGCATGCTTTCTCTGACAATAGGCACAATTTTTCTTGTTGAAGTGGCCTGTGCCTTCCATTCTGTTGTCTGGTTTTGCAGCCAGCAGCTGCAAAAGTTGGGCTGTTCTTAGTTGAGTGCCATTTACGGCATTCATGAAGTACTGTCTTGTACAACTACAGTTCTTACTGCCTCATTTCTAGCTTGTGATAATGCTCTAAGGCTTGACTAGTGATGAAAATACCATAAGGCTTTGGAAAAATGAAAGTAACATTGCAATATGTACTGAGACATTTTATAAACAAAAATGGGCCTTGGAACAGGAGCACTGCTGTAATTGACAATACAGGACAGAAGCAGTGAGGAAACTGGCATGTTGCCTTCATGTTCTGGGGAGTGGTTTGTTCATTGTTTTGATTCATTTTTATTGCTCAAAAAAAGAATCAGAACAGCAATGCCAGAAAAAAAAAAAAACAATGCCCTGCAATTTTTGCTCAGCCGTAAACAAATGTGCTTTCCTGTAGCAAAAATGTAGAAGTTTTTATGTACATAACCACCTGGAAATAAGAGAGAAAAAGTTTTTCACTGACAAAAACTCTCTTCACCTCATTGTTCTTTTCATTTTCAGAAAACCTTATTTTGCATCATTTGAAACATTCTCTTTTCTCTTGGACAAGAGAAACAAGGGGTTAACTTTACTGTGAAAGATTTATGTTTTGATTATGTCTAGGTCTGATTGGATATCTGGCAAAGGACTTTAAGAAAGCAGGCTATCACAAAATGCATAGTTATATGGCTCAGTTCAGCATTTTCTACAAAATCTATCCAAGCAAAAATGTGATATTGCTTTAGAGTTCCCTTTTTTCTCTGTGAATCTAAGAACAAACTTCAGTGCTAATGGTGTTTCTGAGTGTCGTAGAAACCTGTAGACAATAAAACTGAGAATTTTTTCTTTGAAGCATATAGTGGTTGCTATAGGGAAAATATAGTGGTTGCTTTTCAGCTAGTTATATAGATACTGTGTTCTCAGGTATGCAAAGGTCTGTTGTAGACCGGGAAAATTATCACCAGTCAGGGAGAAGTTAGTTAAAATACCAAAGAATTACCCATGACCTTTCTAATGTAGCATTTCTACAGACTTGGATAAACCAAGATGCTTTTTGAGAATGTTTGTTAAAAGTTTCCTAATAATTATTCATGAGAAAGGATAAATCATTTAGTATTTAGCTCCAGAGGTACATGGAAAATACTCTGGGCATAATTTTTAATATACAAGGATTTATAAAGTAGCAGTTCACTAAATTAGACCTAGCATTAATAATATGTGCAAGTAATTATATCATACCATAAGAATTCCATTTTCTTCCCCTTTTATATTGTTAATTTCCCATAAGTCTCACAAGTCAGCAATGAAATCGTGTTTATTACAAGCTGGTGGTAATGTGTGAGCTAGTAAATAAATTGTTGGAGAACCTCAGTGCTCTCAGCATCCTAAATTAACTAATGTACCACTTTAGTGAATATTTTGCTACAATTTCTTTCATCTGTCAGAAAAAATACATACAAACCTATTGATATGTGTTTTTGAGACTATGCATGAAAGAAATATCAATAACACATTCAATGGCCTTTTAATTCAACAATGTGTATGAGGCTAGTATTACTCAATATTTCACTTGAATATAGCTTAGTAATATTTTTTCAGCTAGTTGGATACTGAGCTTTACCCAGTCCCATACAGAACAAGAAAAAATAGAACCACCTTTGCAATTTACTTTTCCATGATCACTTCAGTTATGAGTTGGGTTGGTTTTTATTTTGACTGGGGAACTAAAACTCTTGTCCATGCAATCCTAAGTGCATGACACAATATGCATGCCGTGATGGTGATGGACGAGGGGAAGATAAGAGCCATAAACTTTTCAGTGACACATGACCAGAAACATATAGGACAATGATAATGTAGAAGCTATGGACATGTCAGCAATTGCTGGTTCCATCACTTCTTCAGCACAACTTGTGTAAGTCTGAGAAATTTTTTAATTTTTTTTTTTGTGGACTTAGAAATATCACTGTGAGTTAGAATTATAATTTGCCCATTGTGAGAGCTGATGGAGTAATTGCAGTTTTGATAGTTCCCTCAAAACCACTATTTGGAAAATGTCAGGATGAAAAGAGAGAGTTAGCTTTGTATATTCCCTATTGATTAATCTTGGGAGAGACAGATTTTTAATTCTTTTGTATCGGTCTTTGGAATAGTGTGAATTAAATCATGATGCTGCCCAGCAGTTCAAAGAAAATATTGGCATATTCTTTCAGAAAATTACAAAATGTGTTTAGCAGAATGCAAAATAGTCAATAAAATGTTCATGTTCAACTACTTTCAGTTTAAACAATGAATATTTCTTTCAATTTTTATTGCATATGATACTTTTTGATGATACAAAAAATATTTGACATTCAAAAATCACATCTTCAAAGACTTTGAGGACAATACAGAAAGGCAGTAAATACCTGTTTTTACTGATCTCCATAAAAATAGAATCATGCTCCATTCTCATTGGAAGTCTTTCCCTTGTGAACTGGGAGAGAATACTGTTAATCAAATAGGAAAAAAGATGTCTGGTGTTTGATGCAAAATAAGATTGCATGATTTTCTCCCATTTTTTCCACCCAGCATAATTTATAGTCCTGTGCAATCTCGGTGAAAGAAGGTTAAGAAAATCTGGAGTTAAAATCTCAACTGCTCTGAGTTGCTGAAAATGTAATTTCAATTTTTATATCATGAACCAAGAGCAGACCCAGAAAAGAGATTGCTTAGAACTCAGTAATTCCAACTAACACGGAATTGCCTGTTTGCATTATAAAACTACCTAGGCATTTCTTGAAATACAGTATAGTGTGATTATTTGACATTGATCATCAATACTAGTTATAAAGCACCTGCTTTAATGTAATTTTTGTGGAATTTATTAAGTATGAAAAGAATAAAGTTTCTTACACATAGTCACTGAAGAAAACTGCAAGGACACATCTCCACCTTCTTTATTTAATTTTACTCACAAATTACATTTTATGTATGTTAATGGAGATTTTATTTACTTTAGTCCAGAAATGATCCCTTAGAGCATTACAAGCTCTGACTGTTTAAGAAGTGGACAGAAGCTCATCTTCTGCAGAAAAACCTTTCCCCTTTCTGACTGTAAACTGAATGAAGATGAATGAAGAGAGGAAGGGGAAAGTAGTGGCTTACTTTGAAGATTGTCAACAATCTATTATTTCTGTAGAAGATTCTCACTTACTTTGAACTTTTGCCTTCTTTTGTCCTGTGTAGCTATGTCCTACTTCCTCTTATGAGTCTTCAGGTCACCAAAAGGCACCAAAAATGAGACAGGAACTTGGATGTACACAGTAAGACCAGTGTGTTAAAATTAATGGGATCCACAGAGAGGAAAAGTGCCACAGGCAGCAATGGGCATAAAAGGCCATTTGCTTTCCTTTTGCAGGAAGAAAAGCCCTGCAGCCTAAAGAATGTGCTGCTGCTGCTTTTCTTTATATCCTACTTTTTTTTTCCCCTTCTTTGTCTCTTTCCTCTGTGGGAGGCCAAGTGGACAAAAGGTAGAATGTTGTTCCCAAGTACAGGAGTCACGCCAGGAGTTCAAGGAGAATTCTTAGTCCATACATAGTTGTGAGCCCATCTGTATCACTGTTTCTCACTGGGAATAGACAGAAAGGTGGACAGAACTACAATGTATAGGCCTATTTTGCTATACATGAGAGACAAGCATACAGTGCAATTACTACTTCTATCCTCTGGGCTATTAATTAATCCACTCTGTTCTTTGTACATGTCTAGAAATACAGAAGAGTCCAACAAATACATACTTTCTTGCCTCCTCTCCTTTCCCCTCTTTCCCCTCCCTTGCCTTGCCTTCCCTGCACTATTGTACAGAATGAACTCTGTGATACAGAAACATGGGAGATATATTTAATTAAGTTATTGCTGTCCCAGACAGCAGTTTGTTATCAATATCTCAACTTCCAAGTTTTTCTGCCTGGTTTCTTTTCTATTTTCATGCTCTTTCTGTTTGTTTTCCAGTGTGTTGTTTTTTCTGTCTGATACCAACTGTCCAATAATGCCAAGCAGAAAACTGGCAAATGCTTCAGCTTTTAAGGCAGGCTCTGTAACAAGCTATTACATGTTCTTATCCCACTGTACAAAACTACAGAATCTATAGTTATGTACTGCAGCCACAAATATTGCAGCTGATTTCCAAGCCCTAATGATAAGCCAATTACAAAAGTAACACTATTGTTCCTCAGTCTTAAAACAGACTGTAAAACCACAAATTACCTCTGGAACTGCTGCCAATGGCCTAATTAGCACTACAAAACTTAAGAAGTCTGTAAGATATATCCAGGAAAATAAAAATCTTGTGTAATATTACTGACAAATTTAATAATTTAAAGAGGATAAAACATGACATATACCCAAATGCCAAAATTATTGGTAAAATTGAGTTTTTGTATCTGCTTTCTGTTTCTCTAAAACTGTGAGGTGCAACTGGGTCATATTTTCAGGGTTTCTTCTACAAACCTAGGTTACTTCCCTACCCCAAATATGCAACACAGAAAATTCTCACATTTGCAAACTATTTTGGGTTGGATTCTTTGCTTGGTTGTTCTTTTTTACTGAATATTTTGAATGACATTAGATGGTCTTCCAAACTACCGTGGGTCAGCCAGCTATTTGATGAAAACCTCTCTAGTTTGAGTAATAAAGACATGACAGAACATGGCTACAGGATATGCTTGTATGAGATACAGTGGCCCCTGTATTATGCTCTAGGGATAAAAGACAAGCCTTTCAATTTTTTTTAAAATTAATTTTGAAACTAAGAGGGCTGGGTAGAGCAGCTGTTCACAAGGTAAGGACAGTGCATTCTGCAGTTCAGGTCAAGTAGTAATGCATTAGGTCTTGACATTTCTGCATAATTTGGCCTGAATGTAATGGAGGATGCTCCAGATCTTTCTCATCTTTTAACTGGTACTTGGATTATTTTACACTGAGTATAAGCTTCCTCTCTGCCAAGTCCTACCCATACCAGTGTATCTTTTGTTTGTGAAAATATCTGGAGGCATATCCCACTGCTCTTTCAGATGAGGTACATCAGATGTCTTTCCCAGCCAGTTTTTTCAATTCTTTAAGATATATGTTTGGGAAGAACCCTGGAGGAATATCAGCTCACAGTGACTGGCTCTTTGCTCATAAGCAGCATGTCAGGGTGTTAGTGTTTAGGGTTCAAAGAGTAATTTTATCTCTTTAGCATGCTTTTCTTGTCTCTATTTTGAACTGCTTTACAGCTTGTATTACAAGCAGAATTTATATGGGTTTACTGCTTTATTAGATTTGCAAGACATATTCATTATTATTAATAATACGGTTTTTGAAGAAATTATTCTGTAAAGAATTGTTCAAAATTGTTCCCTTAGATTATTCATAAATATTAAGGTTTCCTTCAGTACAACACTAGTAGAGAAAAGTCAATATAAAATTCTTAAAGAATTTAGTTCTTTCTTTTGAGACAATAAAGCTAAATTATATTAGATGTGTTGAAGGATAATTCAAAATCAAATGTAAATAATGACATTCTTGTCTTGAATTGCAACTCCCTCACAGCAGACTGAAAATGTTTAATTACAGTTTGAATAGAGAAACTCCACTTAAGGAGATCTTTACATCACAGGCACACAGCCAAATGCTAAACTGTTTTCCCCAGCCTCTCTGTTCACCCTGACACCCTTTTGCTCTGAATCCAGCTACCAGGTTCCATAATATTGCTCAATCCTCTTCAAGCTAGTCCGTCCTCTTTGTTTGCCATGCTCAGACTCGGGCCCCACAGTCAGTAGCAGACTTGATAACGACTACACACTCACTTAAGACATAACCTCAAGGTGGGCAGCAAAGGAGGAAGTGCTGATCTCCTCTCTCTGGTGACCAGCATTAAGATGCAAAGAAATTGAATGATTCAGGGTAGATTCAGATTGGACATGAGGAAAATGTCTCACCCTCCCTGGGAGAGGGTGAATCACCAGGCTTCCCAGGGAAGTGGTGACAACACCAAGCCTGTCAGAGTTCAAGGTGCAGCTGGATGACACTCTTAGCCATACTGTTTACTCCTAGGTAGTCCTGCTAGGAGCTGGGATTTGGACTTGGTGAGCCCCATGGGTCCCTTCCAACTTCAGACATTCTATGATTCTATATAATACTGAAATTAATTTACTGATTTTGTGATGGTTCTAGCCAGGTAGTAGCACATTTGCCTAAAGATAGAGTTACAGGGAAAACTCTGAAGAAGTGTCCACTGAACCAACAAAAGGAACTTATGATTGATCAATACCTTGATTGGAGGGATGTAGTAGCATTTATGGGATAGCCCCAAATGAGTATGTATTGAATTGCAGAAAAACAAGCCTCAGTCTTCTCTAAAATCAAACTCTTGTCTCTTCTGGTGAAAACCCCATAACTGCTTTCATTCCTAGAAAACCAGTTCTAATTAACTCCCACTTTGCAGTTCCCATTATCAGGGATAATATTCCATTTCTAAACTTCCTTTCCTTTTTGGGTGGACTCCTCTGTCTTTTATGCCTTGCTGTTAAGACAGAGATTCACAGAAGAGAGAATCTTTTCTAGTTCTGGTTTCCAACCCAACGAAAGAAATACAGACAGAAGAAGCCTGGGAAAACTCTGTTTAGTATGTGATACTGGGGTATTTACCTATATAGGTTCTTGGAATTTCATGTGAGCTCAAAGAAGTATATAATGAGCAAACTGCATGAATTAGAAGTACAACATGGTCAATTGTGGATAGATTTTTACAAGAAAGGAGGGAGCACATTCCTGGTACAAAATCAACCCCTTGTAAATTCTCTTCCAAAGCATGGAGCATATTAAAGCTCTTAAAAAAAAAAAAAAAATCCCTAAAGTGGCCTTATTTTGATTTCTTATAACGTTTCAAGAATTTGTATTTGAATTTGTAAATTCTAGAATGCCTGATGAATTTGGTTGATGGGTTTAAGTATTTATGTAACTGCTTCAGGTTTTTCAGCTTCTAACTTCCATTACATAAGGATAATTAAATACTTTATAGAAGGGGAGTGCTGCAAATTAACTGGAAAGCAAACAGCAATAACCTGGTATACCTACTAAATACTAAGGTACCTTACACTACATCAATCTTTTCCACCTTTTCCTCAGGACTATAACAATTGCAAATGTTTTCTGCATGAAAAAAATCTCAGTGACGCATCTAGGGATTATCTGAATCCTTCTTGTACAGTATAAAAAGGGATCATATGCACCACAACAATTTTCAGGAAAGGGTAATGCATACTTCAACATTCAATAGCTTGAACATTTACAGTAATTTCTAGGCTTTGCAGATGATCAAAATTCCACTTTGAAAAAAGTTCTAATAATTTTTCCTTTCTAGAGTAGAGTATGCAAACTGTGTGATGACTGCAGTCCTTCCCTTGCCTGTTTACAGCAGTCCTGGTGATTTAAGAAATGAAGTTTTCCAATTTCACAGGAGTTTTATTTTTTAATTCCAAGAAGATTTGGTTTAAGCCACTGAGAGCATTTAATAAGGAAAAAATAACTCGTCCTTTGGAATATATTTCCTATGGATTTTATTAGAATGAAACACATTCTAGAAGAATGTCAGCAAAGTTCAGCAGGAGCATGTCTCACGCGGCTGTGATAGGGTGGAGCTATGGCAGTGCTGCCTGACTCTGCATACAAGGGCAGAGGAGCACTGCTTGCAGAAATACATATCCATGCTCCCTCATTTAGCTTTTGTCTACCAGTGTAACCTCCAAGTGAGGATACAACTAAGTGAGAAAGAGCTGAGATTGTGTCTTTAAAGCTGTGGCTCTAAAGGCAAACATATTGTGGTTAATTATGTTATTCTGATCCCAGAAGTTCCTAAAAAGTAAGACTATCCTAAATCCCAAGGATCTCAGACAGATTCAGTCCTTTCTGAATCCTAGTGAACAATGATTCAGCAAAGTGTTGGTCACATTGGTCACATTAACACGACTGCACATCAGTGCATATTCAAATGCATGAAATTAAGTATGAACCAACAGCTTCTCTGGCTAGCTCCAACATGTCCTATTTTGAACATGTTAAATATAACAGAAATATATGTATTGGGAAAACAAAACAGTTTTAGGACAGCAAAAAAGATTACATCATTCATTCTTCCCCATTGTTCTGAAATGTGAGACACTATATAGATATATGTTTTAATCTTCAAACCAACTACTGCTTCTTGGGGTGAAAAACAGTTTGTCAGAGACACAATACTGGCAGTTTTGACTCATGTCCCTTATTATAACCAAGCAACAAAGCTGAGCCAGATGAGGGTGTCTATACCCATGAAAAAACTAACCTTGACTTTTGGTATTTGCATTTTTTTCTTTCTTCGAAGTAGTTTATCGTGGTAGAAAACCCCTCTAGTTCTCTAACTGTAAATCTTTTGGTGCTAGGAGTCTACTTCATTTTTGTTGTCAAGGTAGATGCACTTTCTTGGTATCTGAACATGTTTATTTTTGCCTTGTATTGTTACAACTCACAAACTGGTACACATTGCTTGCTTTTTAGCACCATCTTGTAATAAGTGGTTTTCTTCCTATTAGCATTTGGCACCAATAATTATTAATTTCCACCTCCTTCAAATAACAGTTGACATATTCTATATTTTTGTTTTTCTGTACCGTAACGCCCCTTCAATCTGTGTTACTTTGTGAAATAGCACCAGGGTTGTAAAGTAATCAAGAGTCTGTAATGCAGCTTCAAAACCATGTAATGAATTTGCCAAGTCCAGTTGAGGCCATACCTGTTTGACAGCACATCTATAGTATTTTCAGCACCCTCACTGCTACTTATGTTAGTAAAGTACTAGTAGAGAAACATAGTGAAATCCTTTACTGCATAATCAGTGGGTTGAAATTTCATCTGTAGTGTTTCATCATTAACACAAACCCATGGTGCATCTTCTGGCTAAAGAGTGGAATGAATTCCAGGAGATCTTTAGGTCTTTTACAGGCTATTTAATAACTTCTGTCATGTCTTCTTGTATCTCAAGCTATATCTGCTAGAATTGAATAACTGCTTCTTTTCTTTCTCTGATCTCTGTCTTGTTTATTCAGATAGAAAGCTTGAGAGGCTTAGAATATATCTATCACTTCGAATATATCTATGCAAAACCTTGTGCAAAGAATCCCAAGATCTCCATCACAGCAAAAGTGAATGAGACAGTGTCTGTATTTTTTTTTTAATATTGTACCTTTGCCATAACGTATGCTAGGCACTGATTAATAATGATCTTCAGAAAACTTGTCCTAAAACGTTAATCATGTATGTAATCTTCTGGGTCAGTCAAGCTTTATATAAAATACACTTACATGTAAGGACATGATTCTTTGTAACTCAAACCACTCTAAATCCAGGCTGCTACAGTCTATTCTTCTCTCCTGCACCAACCATGTGAGAACATTGTCCTCCCACTGCTCTTCTATGCCTAGCTGGTCTGGTTGAAACACAACTACCATAAATGCTGTCAGATTAGTTGGACCATGGTGAAAAGATAAGCATGTAGTTAAAGTACACATGTCATATTACCTCATGGGTCTTATTTAGTCTTATTTTAAGTGCTGTCACACAAATAAATCTTATGGTGTAACATGACATAATTCTTTGGGGGAAAAAAAAGTTATTACTTTTGTGACATAACTTTCTGCTTTGTCTCAGTGGAAAATATTTCAGCAAATAATGACCTTTTCACCTGTATTTCACTGGAAGCCACCATTCAAGTGCTTATAAACATTTCAGTGAAAAATGTTTTAAATCAACTGTATCTATGGTAGACAGGATGGCACAAATACAGATTAATCACTTTGTCTTCTAAGCTTTAGTGGGGTTAGAAAACAGTTTGTGTTAAACCTTCTGATATTGTAGATTGCAGTCTATTATTTAGAAAGTGCTGAGCTAATTTCCAAAGGACAGTTATAATATAGGTAATTTTCTTTTGTTCAGAGAAATATCTTCAAAAATTTTCTGTGCTGTTAAATTAGGTAAAATATATTTAAAATTAACTTTCTGTATTAAAAAAAGTTTGGATTATTTTAAAATATACTCTTCTGTATGGTAGAAAAATATATTGTAGATAAAAAATGTATTAAATGTAAGATTGCTTTCGATACTTCCTGCTTTAAAACTTTGTGCTGAAAATTTTGCTAAGTACAAACATACACTACAGAGGTACTCTGCTATTTAAAAAAAAAGAAAAAAAAGGCTTTGTGCTGTTTTGTTCTTTTTGAAATGCATTTATTTCTTTGCACTATATTATGCTTTGTGAGAATATACTTAGAGAAGGTTTCAGAGTGCTAATCTTAGAGTCTGTTCTTTCCTTATACTGCCCTACTAATGCAGGCACAAAGGAGTATTCACTAAAGTTTCCTTTTCTTTGTTGTACTTCCCCCACCATCTAATTGAATTTTATTTTCTTTATATTCTTCTTTTGTTTATGTAGTAACATTCAGGCATTGGAACAGGCTGCTCAGAGGCGTGGTAGAATCACCATACTTGGAAGGGTTCAAAAGCTGTGTGGATGTGGCTCTTGGGGATATGGTTTGGTGGTGAACAAAGTGTTAAATGTTCAATTCAATTATCTTAGAGGTCTTTTCCAACCTTAATGATTCTATGATTCATGAAAGGTTGTTCAATTTTTCTCTCCCATTCCTCCCTACATGTCAAATTGTGCCGATGTAGAGAATATATCCCTTGTTATCAACCAAAATTTATGTCTGTGTTGAAAATAAAAGTGAAAAAGTATTCCTCTATCGCTGGACAACTGTTAAAAACATTGTCCCTTACAGTGTTTTTAGTCTGCTCACTGCCACTCCTCTGGAACAATTTGAACAACTCACTTTAGAGCAAGACTCCTTGAGAGCTTAGATCTTATCAGCAGCCTTCTTATTGCACTGAGCTGTACCAACCAGACAAATTCAGCATGAAGAACCCACTCTGAGATAGATGTGAACCTGGCCAGTAAAGAAAAAAAAAGCCTGAACCCTTCACACAAATGTAAAGGGTCTCATGCTCACAAGTGGACACCTAATTCTTGCTGCACATTTATTTTAAAGAAATTCAGGCCAAATTTTGCCCCTCGGTTACAGGTTCATTATACAATTATTTTTATTTCGTGACTGCAGTATGGACATAGAGGTGTAATAAAGGACAGAATTTGGCCCCATTAGTATGTGCCACTAATGAATATTATTTTAAGGTGCAGGATGAAATCTTGTCTGGACAAGATTATTGAGGCCCAGAATTGAAAATGTTCTTTGGCAATGTGCAGATGGGTGTGGTGGAAGGGATGAAAGAGAGTAGAAAGAGCGAAGGCAGAATTTGATTTGAGATGGAAGATATCACATATTTTCTCCCAATCCCTAGTGAAAGTGAGAGCATCCCAGTCCGTGTTGGCATCCCTGCAGCACATGACAGACTCAAGTGGCCAATTTAGCACCTTCTCAGGTTACATGGATGAGGAAAGGATGCCGTCCGAGAAACATTCTAGCCCTGGACTTCTAGGCTAAGTGGAAATTTTGATGATACTTACAGGGTAAGATTGTATTTCAAAAGGAAGATAGATTAGTTGATATCTCATGTATTTTTTATTTGGTTTCTAAAGGAAACAAGGCTTATTCTATTTGTCTGTCAATCCCAGACTAGTATGTTCTGGGACATGGCTTATTTCAACCAAATCTGATAGACAAGAGATGTCTCAAGACTAATGATGCTCTTGATAGTTGATTCTTTTGTGTGTTAAGGTTGGTTGTTTGTTTGTGTGGGTTTTGTTGTGTTTGTTTGTAGTTTTGGGGTTTTTTTGTTTGTTGTTGGTTTTTGTTTTATTTTGAATCAGAGATCATGCAAAGAAAGAGTTTGAGGTTAAAATTTAAGGCAAGAGACACAGAAAAGTTTGGTTAATAGTTGAATTCAGAAAGACATGGGGAGGCTAAAGCAGGGAACACTATCTTTATTAGACAACATTTCTGTGTTATTTCTGAGGCAGGTGTCTGATATGTCCATAACCTGAAATCTGAAGCCCTTCCAACTGCAAAACTTCAATTAACTTTACCTTTGATCCTCCCATTATATACTTGTCATTTCAATTTTTGTTCAAAAACTGAAGATACAGATATTCTATATAAAGGTTTCATATTGTGCTACATGGAATTAGGCAAAGCAACAATGCAGAAATTATTTACAAATCTCCATGAAGCAGTCCAGCTTTTTTCTTACATTTTTCCTACTGCACATCTAGTGAGTTTTACTATTCTGACCTTGCGCTTGGTGCTGTAGGACATTGCACTATAGGGGACAAAAATATCTTTAAATACCTTTTTTCTTTCTTTTTTTTTTTTTTTTCCCCTCTCCGGTCCTTCCCTATAGCAAGCCCATGTTTCAATGATTGGCAGCTGCTTCCAGGAGGCAGTAGCAGATAGGCTTGGAGACATGGCCAGCATATCAGTGTAGAGGAAACAGCCTGCTGTAATAGGGTTTTTCTTTGCAGGCTGATAGAATTTGGGGGTGGGGAAGGAGCTGGTGTTTTAGTGATTGTAAAAATCATTTGAAAGGCTATTAATTTAATCTGGGACATGCCAGAGTCAATGGGAAGTTAAAAAAATCTCCCCATTTCAGTGTTTTTGACAATTGCTAGATGAGAAGCACATTCAGCTGAGCTGGGTAAGCAGGTGACAGTTCCCTTCCCACCTGACTGCCAGGCCCAGGACTGCTGCTGAAGCTGGTGTCAGTCACAGCACTCTGACTGGACAGCAGCTGAAGCCTGCAGGCAATTGCTGCCTACTGTTTTGGTCAGGTGTGGTAAATTCTAAAAAGTGGGCCAGTGCTTGTGTGCAGCCCAGCTCTGCATTAGAAATTAGTACTTTGTAAGGAGGCTTTGAATCTATTACAGGGGCATGCATGCAAGTATAGCTATGCAGCCAAAATAAAGTTTTGTTAGTTTTAGGTATATGCCATTTGCTGATAAAAGGTCTAAGGTTCTTGTATATACATTGAATTGCTAGAACCCCTTCATTAAAAAAATAAAAAGTGTTAAGAAATCTGGAGCACAGGGAGCAGGTCCTTTAAAACTTATCTGGATAAGATTTTTGGAAGAAATAGAAGCTGTCTTTTTAAAAAAATAAATCTGTTGTAGCCCTACCTACATGTTTCCACTTATATCCTGATTTTCTTTGCATTGGCCTGAGTTAACTCTGCCCCCTACAGCATTCATTCTGTTGGTATAGAAAATGGAAAATTCTGTAGATTGCTTAAAAGGATTTCCTCTGAGTCTTGGTGTTAAGGTGGTCAGCGAATTGAAGAAAATCATAGCCTGAACGATGGTAAGGTAAAATCATGTTATGATATGCATGACTTGCATCTATTGCTAATTATGTAAGTGTGATGTTTATAATTTCAGTCATCCTTGCTGCTGTAGTCATCTGGCTATGGAAGCAAAGGGCCTTGACAGGCGCAGGTGTTTGTGTAATTCTGAAAATTGCATGGAAGAGAAAGACAGCAGTTTAATCCAGCTCATACAGCCAATTGGAATTGCTGATTTACTACAGAACTGAGTGAATTTTAATGAGTTGAATTATCTGTGAATTAAATTGGTTGATGTGCTTGTGGTTGTTTGAACCAAATTGGGTTTTTTTGCATAGAGCTAACCTGGAAATAAACTTGAACACAAAACCTGGGAAACAGCTTTCTACTCTTTTAAAATTAGATTAATAGCCATGTATTCACTAGGGACTACATTGTATTCTTAGCATATTACTTTGCCTGAGTAAAATTTTTATGAAAACACAAAAATTTGTAGTCATTAGATTACATTTTCCCACTAGAAACCATTTATTCTTGGGGTTAGCAAGCAACAAAGGCTTTGCAATCATAGCTTGCTCACATTTTAACAGACTTTTTCCAGGCTTCTTTTTTGCCTCTTCCCTCTCATTCCTAGTGAGAGTAGGACTGGGATAATAATAATGTTGGCAGTAGTAGTAGTAGAAAGCAGCACACCTACATGTCAAAGAAGGTGTTTGGAAAGAGGAGCAAACTCTCTCTTTATAGCCTAGAGACTAAAAGCAACTTTAGGACTCCATTTTCTGGCTGTCCTGGATAGGCAGAAAGAAGTTCCTCTGGCAGTTGAGGTCTGCTGGTAGTGTAGCTGGGGAAGGTAAGATAAATTAACCCTACTAAAAAGCTAGCATATGTTTAAAAAAAATCCTAACACAATACATATGGAGGAATTAGACAATGTCTTGTACTAAAGTACAGTGACAGATTGATTCTGTTATAATATTAAGAGATGGGGAGCAAAGCATGTGGCAACTGCAGACTGACACTAACAACTTTTCTTTTTGAATATTTGCAAGCAGCATAAACAAGAAATATCAGAAGAATAAAGAAAAGGTTGAAGTGTTTCATATACTGCTATAGAAACAAGGTGAAAATACTTATGTAAAACCAGCATAAAGCAAGCTCTCCTGATTTACAGCACATGCAGTTTTTATAAGAACACTATGTGTGTGTGTATATATATATATACGTATCTATGTATATTTACACCTGTCAGGATACGGTATATCCGAAGAAACACAGTGGCTCCTTTCTGTTCCTTTCTTCTGATTGAATGTTTGCATTTATTCCAGTCCTTTGGGAGTAGGTGCATCTGTGAGCATATAGAATTCCTAAATGGGAATCTGCAGCTAAAGTTCAGTTCAGCAGGCTTCTAATCAAGGTATTCTGTGCAAGCTTAAAACTGCTGCAGCTGGGATGTGCCACAGATTAAATCTCAGCGCCTTCAAGTGTGTCCTGCATGCAGCAGGATCATATCGGTCTCATTTCTGCTCCAGGTGTTTTGAGGTTGTATTGACAATCTTGGAAATACCTAGATTTCCTAACTAGAAGAAGCTAGAAAATTATCAGAAAGAAAACTGCAAGTCCTTTATACTGGCAAGTTAAAAGTTATTAGTGTATGACATTGATAGTTCTGGTTGTTGGTATTTTGTTACACTCTTTTTTGTAGTAGTATTTAGGCAAGTATTTTGAAATTGCCATTATATTTTTAGAAGAAGACACTAATTTATGTTCCCATGAAACCTCTGCTACTGTTCAGTTTATTTTTCCAGTATTTCACAAAGACACTAGTATTACCTATCAATAATAATCCTCAATTATGAGTTGTGCTACGAGTTTTGCCTTTATCCTTTGAATTTTGATGGAAAAAGAGTCATTATCTGTCTGGTTTCTGGCTGATATTTTACAGTAATACACCTTAAGTCCAATCATAAGGATATTTTAAATTTGCCTTCTGATCAGATAAAAGTAGAGCTCACTGCAGATCAAATTATTAGCTGAGGGCTCTTCTACATTTTTCTCAGAAATTTGTCTGGATGAACTTTTTTACCATTCAGAGGCTATTTTCAGTTAACTGGATTCAAGTGTAGATTTCTAGTTCAGTATCCCTTTATCAGAATACCTACATCAGTTTAGTTCTGTAGTGGGGAAAAAGAAATCTGCAGATGCTGATGTATC
>VZTX01029695.1:0-23812 GCA_013400915.1 Pardalotus punctatus | reverse complement strand
TTTTTTTTCCAGTTAAATGAGTTAATAGAATCACAGAATATCCTGATTTGGAAGGGAGGTACCCATGAGGATCAGCCAAGTCCAACTCCTGGCCCTGCACAGGACACCCCAAGAGGCACACCATATGCCTGAGAGCATTGCCCCAATGCTTCTTGAACTCTGTCAGGCTGCTGCTGTGACCACTTCCCTGGGGAGCTGTTTCAGTGCCCAGCCACCCTCTGGGTGAAGAACCTTTCCTAATATCCAACCTAAACTTCCCCTGACAAAACTTCAGGGCATTCCCTCAGGTTCTGTCACTGGTCACCAGAGAAAAGTGCTTGCTCCTCCTCTTCCCCTCACGAGGAAGCTGTAACTGCAGTGAGGTCTCCTCTCAGTCTCCAGGCTGAACAAGTCAAGTTACCTCAGTCACTTTTATGGCTTCCCCTCCAGGCTCTTCTACCATCTCCATAGCCCTCCTTTGGACTCTCTCTTAATAGCTTTATATCTTTCTTGCATTGTGGCACCCAGAACTGTACACGGTACTCGAGGTGAGTCCACAGCAGCACAGAGTAGAGCAGGACAATACCCTCCCTTGCCTGACCAGCGATGCTGTGCTTGGTGCACAGTTGTCAGAGTCTTTTGCGTTAAGCAGGTGTAAATAATTTGTCATCTGGAATAATGTCAGATAATAAGAAGAATGGAATGTGCCATGTAGGAAAGTACATAAATGGGGGACAATTCAGAGGGTTCTAGAGAGTCAGTTTCCAAAATCTGAAGCTTTTTGATTGTATGGTTGTCAGATTATAATTCCAAATGTCTGTCTGGTCCTGGAGATAGATATCTATATTTAGATTTCATCATTAAAATCAAGAGAACAATCTCAATTAAGTTAGAGGGATTTTGGCTTTTTCTCAACAGGAAACTGGTATGTGGATTGCCTGCCTGGAGCAGTGGTACTTAGCATGAATTGTGATTCTTGCTGAAGTAATAGCATGCAGTTTGCTTCTGCTGACAGACTGTGTGTGGAGAGGAATTCTTATGTTGAAATACTGATTTCCTTGCAGGTGTCTTTTTCTAGTAATGTTTTGTAGACAAACATAATTAGAGAAAATAAATATTAAGAAGAGTGGAGAAATGGGACCAAAATTATTGAATGGTGTTGGGAAAATACTGAATAACATTTTAGGGCCAAAAAAAAAAGTTTTCTTTCAAAAATGGTATGGGGAATTTCAAATCCTGAATAATTTATTACTGTAGTTACCACACATAAAAGTAATTTTGTATTGCAAAGCAGTGAGAATATGGGACCTAATAGTTAGTTTTTCTCTTTCTAGTCATAGTGGGTTAATCTCAGTTTTCTGCCAGCTGCCCACCAAGCCAACCTCTCTATCCCCCTCCTCAACAGGACAGGGTGAAAAATCAGATAAAACATATTTATTTTATCTATCTAAACCTGATTTCCTCTATTGCCAATTAAATCGAGAATAGGATAGTGAGAAACAATGACAAGACTAAAACTACCTTCCCCCCTCCCCCCATCTTTCCAGGCTTGACTTCAGTCCTTTATTCCTGAATCTTCAACCTGTTTCCCCTCAATCCCCTGAGTGGCACAGGGTATTGGGAAATGGGGGCTGCAATCAGTTCATAGCACTTTGCCACTCCTTTTTCACACTGTTCCCTGCTGTTGGTATGGGATTCCTGCCACAGGATATAGTCCCTGTCCAGCTGTTCCAGTGCAGATCCTCTCCACACAAGCTGCAGCTCTTCAAAAACTGTACCAGCATGGGTTCTCTCCATGGGGTACGCTTCACGAATAGACTGCTCCAGCTTGGGGCCCCCATGAGCTGCAGTTTCTGCTCCTCTGTGGGCTCCCCACAGGCTACAGCTTCCCTCAGGGCACATCTTCCTGCTCCGGAATGGGCTGCAGTGTGGATACCTGCTCAGGTGTGGTCCTCCATGGGCTGCAGGGGGACAACCTACTGTCTTCATGGTCAGCAGAGGAATTTCTGCTCCAGCACCTGGAATGCCTCCTTCCTGTTCTCCTTCACTGACCTTGGTGTCTGCAGGGCTGTTTCTCTTACATTTTACTTGCTTCTCTCTCATAGCTGCTGTGCAGCAGTTTTTTTTCCTTACACGTGTTACCAACAAAGGAACCAACCAGTGCTGTGGATGGGTCCAGCTTTGGCAAACAGCAGGTTTATCATGGAGCCAGCTGGAACAGGCAGTGTCCAGCATGGGGCAGCCACTAGGTTTCACAGAGGCCACCTCTGCAGCAGCGCCTCACCCCAAAAAACCTAACCATGTAAACCAAATACACCAGTCCTAGGAGCAGCTCTTCTTTCCCTGGCATATGAGAAAATCATTCAACATTGCATTAATCTAACACATCAGTTCTGATGATTTTAATGTCAGTCACTTTCGAAGTTCAAATCTCTAAAGCTAAATTTAAAGTATTTGAGAGGCATATTCACTGTAACAAGCTTAATTTACAATGTCTGGCTTTGTTGTCGCACAGGAATAGAAAATAACTTAAAGTTTCAAAGCTGCACTTAAAAGTAATTTATGTATGCATGTATAAATTTAATTCAGTCCATTCAAGATGTTTTAGAAATGAAGTTTTCTAGTTTCTGAAAAAAAAGACATAAATCTTAGACTATGTTTCTTCCAGATGTTAACTTAAGTGTAGGTATAGGAAAAGTGCTTTTCAATGCTTTGCTTTACCTAACGCTACCAGCATTAAGGAAAATCGAAATTAGTTTTTTGCTACTGTCATCCTTTCTTTTTATCAGTGTTTACCATCCTTGTTTAAGGATTTTGAAACAGGAGCTGTGGAAAATTGCAACTGAATCTCCTGGTCTGTTATACAACCAAATACTCTGCAGTGTGGATAGCTGACCATTGACAGTAACACTTTGAAAGGTAGTAGGAGTATATAAAACGCTAGCTCCTCTGTTGTATTTCAGCATCTGAAAGGAGGTTTCTTAAAAGATTTGGATACCGTTTTTTAAATTTTTGCATTCCTAGATGACAGCTGGTAGACTGAAAAAGCATAACACTAATTTTTTCCATGCAGTGACACTACTCTAATGTCTGTAATGTTGTGTAGTCTGAGTGGACAATCTAATTGTTTTGAACTTGTCTTTCACTGTTTCTGGGAACAAAAGTAGATTATTTGAGGGTGTATCTCTATTAGGCAATAATTGCATGGTGGGATCCATATTCCCTAAATAGCCAAATCCAGGACATGTGCTGCTGCTTGCCGGAGATCTGCATGCCCACGTGGGAATGATGGGTGCATACAAGGGTGTTCCCTTTACTGATGGGGATACACTTGATCAGTTTATTGAGAAATGAGGCACTCACAGATTCTGTGGTCATTTGTCTTACAAAGGAAGGCATTTAACCCACTGTTCCCTCATGTGGCATAAATGCTGGGCTTCTGGCGGTTGTTTGACTATCTAGTGTGCCTGAGTGGGCAGAGGGGCTACTCACCTAAAGAAATGTGTGCAGGGAGTTGGGAGAACCTCAGAAGTTCAGGATGGGGAAGAGAGGAAATGAATGATACATTGCTGCCAGTTAAGTGAATTGATTTAATCAGAAAATAATTCTATTAGATCGGAAACTTATTCCTAAGGGTTTTTTGAGTGCTTATCCATCAAAACTTAGTCTGGGTTGTTTTGTTTTTTTTTCTTAATAGGATTTGCTCCTCAGAATTCTTTAACTTTGATAAAGGCTTTCCAAATATAACATAGGATTTCTGTATTTTTATAGGGATTTGTCTTGTTCTGTTTTGATCAATGCACTCTGAATTTGACTGTGTAGATAGCATCTAGCCTTGGATGGAGAAATATCAAAGTGGTATTTTTAGTAATACTACATTGGCTTGCTCTCTGAAGATGAAGAAAAATTTACCTATTTTTCCCCACTTTTGGGCAACCTGTAAAACCCTCTATGTACAGTATTTGTAGGTGAATAAGTGCATTTTATTAATTTCTCATCCTAAACCAAAGATTTTAAGAGAACTAAGCTTTCATTTTTGGCTGCATTATGTCGACATAATCAGCAGCTTGTTTTCCAATTGATAAAGTTCTTGCAGCTCATAAATACCAGTCATTCTATTTTAATTTTTGTTGCTATTCATGTATCTCTATTTACAGTTGTAATTAAATGTTTAATGGAATAAAAAAGCTCATGTATTTGAGAATTGCTGCTAATAAAACAAATAGTGATTTAGATAATTCCCGGCATTCTGATACATTAAATAGGCTGGATTTCCCCAAGGCATTTAAACTGTTTGGAGCAGCACCAAATGTGGAGAAGTGTTGAGACAGTGATGGTGACCAGATTAAAATTCTTGATCCTGTTGTTACTGCAATAAAGGCATATTTACTTGGGGTTGTACTCTAACTTGGTTTTCTAAAAGCTAGTATATGCTGTAAAAAGCCTGCCATAATAAGCAGATTGATATTTGTTTTGAAACACAGGAATGTGTAAAAGTTTATAAGGTCTTCAGCACTTCCAGCCACAGTGAACATGCTGTGCCTCACTAGTGCTTTTCATATTACAGAAATTGTGCTGCTGTCCATTAAGTTTCATGATTGATCCTTTCTAGGCAGGAGGTTTTTTGATAAGGGAATATGCTTTGTGGGCTGAACAAACTTCAGGCATTACCTCAGCTGAAGCTGTTTGCTACTGGGAATGGTGTTTAAGGTAACACTGTTTCCTTAATGCAGCTTGTGCACTTTTGTCTGATCTTGTTCCAAAACTGTGATCCATTGACTTCATTAATATGGATTTAAGTTGTATATGAGCTCCTTGAGAGAAGACTGTGGATCAGCTCAGCTGTCATGGGTTTGGAGCCAAAAACCAAGTTCAGTATCTCATGCTAAGCAGTTGGAGGAAAAATCTGTTTCAGAATCCTTACCTTTTCTTGAGCTTTAAGTCTATGGATCATAAGGCTAATTTCTGGATAAATTATTGGAGAACACTTTGCGGTTAGCACAGGGCTATGAAAAGGACAGAAGGCATCCTAATATAGAACAGAGGGATGTAAGAAACTGGAATATGTCTGAACATGGAAAAAAAATTATATAGATTCAGTTGCTCACTATTTAAGTCCACCTTAATGTATTTCAGAATGGAGTATACACAAGTAAGTCAGATGGGTGCAGGGTGCATTTGCAACTGCAGCTATGTGCCAAGAGTAATGAATGGATATCTTAAGAAAACTCAGCAGAACAAAGCTACCTGTGAAATTATTTCTTTGTTCCCCATTAGAATACTTATGTACCTCATTAGCAAGTGTAAGTGAAAAAGAGTGCCCATCATGCTAAAAAGCAAATCAGACCTAAACTGGAATATGATTTCAGTTTAATGATAGCAGGTGTAATCTGTTTTCGTGTTTCGTGCTCATTTAAGTGGAAATATGCATGTGCTTCAATGGTAATAATTGGGGGAAAAAACACAAATAAAGAAAACACCAAAACTTTGTTGCCTCTGGTGAAAAATTAATTATGTGAGCAAATAAAAGAGTGTCCATTGGAGTGACTAATGGCTGCAATAAAGATGGAGACTCATGTCAAGTTCTGCTATTTCCCCACAGTTATTTGTTGGACAGGACCCATGAGCATCCAGAAAGGTTTCTATTCCTGGAACACTAAGAAGAAACACAAGTGATTAGGGGTCACATAGAAATTCTTGTGGCTTTCTGGCAGCTGCTGACAGCAGTTGGCCTGTTTAGTCTCTTCCTGGGCAGTGATAAGATAGCCAGCATAAATTAGGTTGGGAAGATGAGTGAAGTGGAATAAGTTAGAGCTAATGCTCTGTCAGTTTGCTCTAGGACTGGAACAGCTTTAACAGCCTTTGCAGAACAGTGGGTGGGGATTCTGTCTTTCTAAACAGAACTTGATGTGCATTTGTAACTGTGCTGCCCGTTTGCTGTCACCTTCTGGAATAAAGTGTTTCAAAGGTTTCAAGCCAATGGGTTGGCAGAGGTAGCAAACACACTGTTTTCTTTCTTCCCCTAAATCCGTACATTCTATAACTTCTTCCTGCTTATTAAAGAATTGTCTTATGGCCTTCAGCAGTGTGTTTAGTCCTACAAACTCCAGTACTGAAGGCAGCTATGTACTTACTTTTGTGGTCTTTGATGCCTTTTGGAAAAGTAGATTCCCTGAGTTTTCAACAGGATCCATAATGCTAAATTCTGGTGGGTTAGTGAGCCTACTCTTCACACCATTTAGATGTGGTTTCAGTCATGGTTTGAAGTGTTTGCTAAACTGTACAAATTCTCTATGTATCTTTTCATGGAAAACTAGTATGTTTTGTGAACAGCTGACTTTTTCTATTGACAAGTTAAAGAGATGTTTGGAGTCATGAATGCAGTCCTGTGCATAAATGCTGCTTAAAACAATATGTGCTGAAGTATATTCAATGCTGCTTCTCTGTTGGAAATGTGATTTTTAGATCCTTGACAAGATTCATCTTTTGAGTAAGACCTGTTACATACCTCTTACAAATGTAAGACCATACATTACACCTGGTTAGTGCAGCTGATGGGATGGTGCTAAGGAAAGATGACTGGAAAATTAGTTACTTAAAACAAGCAAACAAAAAGATCACTGATGAATGAAAGAAAAACAATATTATTTGCAATTTAAAACTATTTTTGAGTGACTTGTTTGTAGAATGTAACAACAAATCTATGATGCTGAAGACTGATTGGTGCTTATTTGGTATGTTGTGAGCATCAAAATATATCAATACACCAAATGCTGTTTTCAGGCTTTTACAGTGTAAACGATTTATTGTTTGAATAACAATTCCTTTGGGTCTAGCATGAAACAAAACCCTTAAGTGTTTTGGAAAACGTTACCCTTTTGAACAATGCAATTTCCTTCGTCAATGTGAGATGCTGTCCCTGCAGGCTTTTGTTTTAATTCTCCATTGGGCTTGTGGTAGGCAGCTAACCCCTTCTGTGTTATTTTATCCCATTTTCTGCAATATTGTTCTCTCTGAGCCTTTTTGTCATGGCTTAGCTGCATCAAACTCCTGCTGCAGAAAGCTGGAATGTGCCACACTATTCTCTGGCTCTGTGTATATGGACTTAATGCACATCAGCCTAAATCAATTTGTTTCTGCAACCATATGACAGCTGAAACCTTAGTCTGCTGGAAATTTCCACTTTAAAAAAACAACTTTTTCTTCAGTTTGTGCACTTTGTTCCTCTACTCTGTGTCTGTGCTGGGGCTGTTCCAGACATTCTGTTTGGATTTAAATAACTGTTGTTCATATCCTTTTTTAACAAGACATTGTACTGCATAACTGTTTCCCTTCTTACTTCTCCAAGGTTGGATTTCCCTAGCCAAGGCCCTTGGTTTTTAATTTTGTTCCTATTTATTTCATCTCATCAATTCTTTCATGATGCTTATTTGTTAAATTATGTTTCTTTATTCCTTTGTCTGCACCCTGCTACTCTGTCCCCTCGAACTCCTCTAACAAATCCACAGCTCTGTTTTGGTATTGTAGGCCATGTTCTGTGATGCACTTTGTGTGGAACACCCAGGGAAAATATGGTGAGCAAAATACATGTAGGACTTGCAGAAATGCAGTTCTCTTAAAAAGTTTATACATGATTTTTGTTCTGGCAGGGGAACACTTTCTGAAATTCTTAAGTGATTTAAACTCATAACTCCTGAATAGGCACTTCTGAAAATCCTGAAGTTACAGGGAAGATGGAAGTTTCTGAGTTGTGTGAGTTTGATTTGGCTGAGAGCCTCGCAAGTGTGGTTTGTAGATCTGGTAATATAAGAGGCAATGATTACATGAACAGCAATAGAAGTTTTCACCAGCAGTGTGACTTTGTTGTGCGAGCCAATGGCATGTTCTTTCAGAATCTCTTTCCTTTTAATTAAATAAGAACTCCAGTTGTTTTTTGTCAGTGCAGAGAAATACAAGCAACTATACCACAGTGCCTTGAAAGGGATGAAAAAAGTGTTTCTCATTCTTATGGAATCTGTTTTTCAAGTGATTGCATATCTATTTCTGTTTTTCAGAAGTAGACAACTGAGAATGCATCTTTTCAAGTTAGTTTGTGCTGGTAGTAAGTAGGATTTTCTCTGATCACGTGAGAAGTTTGTGGCAGATATAGAATATTGTAGGAGTACCACTGTATTGTAATACTTTCTGATTTACAGGCCACAGTACTTAAGACACACATGAACTATTTGAAATTTTTATATGTTTCAGCTCTCAAGTTACCACTGTTTGTTTTATTTGTGTTGTTTTGGGTTTTTTTTAATACATTGCTTAAATAAGTGGGGGTGAGTGGTGTGGTATTTTGGAAAGGCTGATGCTTATTTTATTTGAGCTGATGCTTTCTATGATTTCTTTTTTGCTAAAAGTCTCTCCCTAACAGCTATTTGTGTTTTGAGTTTTTTAAATGTGTGTTCCTCCAGTATTTGCAAGATTAAAAATATTTTATAAGAACCTTTGGGAATACTTGTTGCTTTGTTTATTTACTTTAAGATTCTGTTTGGCATCAGATGTTCTCAGTTTATTTCTGGGCGTTATTAATTTTTGATAGTGTATCTGGCTAATTTATTCAGGCTCATAGTGTGGAACTCCTGACTTGAGTAGAATAACATAATGAGGAACCAGTTACTGATGGGTGTTTGTTACCACCATGAAGGAAACACCTTCCCAAAACACCATTCTAGATAATAATTGCATGTCTAATTTGAGACATAATGATAATGATGAAGTAGTCTGAAAACAACAAAATACCTGGTAGTGGTCTCTCTTCTGTGTGTTACACTAGCTTTACAGTAGCTTTTTTCTAGCTCTGCTTAATTAATTAATATATGTATATATATGTGTATACTTTTAACTGTTGAGCATGATACTGTAACGGATAGTTTTGTTTAGTTGTATTTATTGCACATTTACTATTCATTGTATTGTTTTCTTCCTTTAAAAAGAAACAAAAAAACAAGGCAGCAGAAGAGTCTCTTATTGTATTGTCCTGGCTGCTCTGCTGTGAAGGGAGAGATGAGTAATTTTTGAGAGCAGCTGAGCCATGAGGCCCAGAGAAGCTTTTAGGGTGGAGGTGGGGTGAGCAGAGAAGGAGAGGAATGGTGAAGCTTGAAGAAGCTGAAGGAAACTGGGCTGGAAGATTGCTGAAAGGAGGAGAGAACTCACTTGTAGTAGTAGATAGAAAGATGAAAGCTTTTTTAGGGATCTGGAGGCAAAACAAGTTCAACACGGCCTTTGAAAGCTTTTGACTTTGATAGCCAAATCAGAGGAAAAGACCTGCCCTGCAAGATGATAGGGCAAAAATCTGTTTCTTCAGATTTTTCCATGCAGTGGGTTTGAGTTTTGGGTTCTGTGTTACCTTAATACTTTTGTGCAAGCAATTAGAAATAGAGGGATGTACAGTTTTTGTTTGGTTATTTTTCTAGTTGCTATTTGGTTTTGTCTGATCTTTTTGTGTACTCACAGTGGTTGCAGACTCCCTGATTTCCCCTGAAGGCTCTGCCTGAAATGAAGCTGCATTACAAATCTCCACATACAAACTGGCCAAATAGTGCAACAAGACAGGAACAGCAAAGGCAACTTTTGTGGTTGACTCCTTGGAATGGTGGCCTCTAAAAACATAACATGAATGTTAATGCAGAGGCTGATTTTTTTAAACTTTTTTTTAATGTAATTGGTGTCATGGACTCTAGTGCCTTCCTGAGGCATGTGGAGTTGTTGGCTCATTGAACTAACTTCTGTTGCATACATTTAAATGAGGGATGTGTAAACTACAGAAACCACCAAAAAGGGGAATATTAAGTATTTAGAGGTCATTCTAAATAGGGGCCACTCTTACTTTCCACAGGCTGGGCGTGTTCTAATTGTGAGTTAATTTTATCAAAATCATAATGCAGGTGACAAGTTCTTTAGGGTTTTCTGTTGGTTTAAAGTCTTTATTTATTTGCAATTCACTATGTATGACAGGAGACAAATAACGCCATCTTCTTGCACTCTATTTTTAATGTTTGCTATTTGCAGAGAAGGCACATGAGTAATTTTTAGATGGCTACATGAACACTTTAGACATATGCAAGTGTACATTTGCTCAAATATTTCTGAGGTTTTATTTCAAACCCAAAAAAGCTCATTCCAAAGTCTATATATATGGATGTCACCTGAAAACAGAGGTAAAACATAACGGTCTCACCTGATTTGTTTAAACATACTTATTCTGAGATACAGTATTTTTTGTTTATTTCTGTAGTCTTTATGTCAGGCAAGTTGCTATTTATTTGTGTAAAGATTCAAGCAGTTTTCATACCACCTTGCAAAGAAAAACTACATTAAAAGTAGAATTCTTTCCTGAGGATTCTAAACCAAGATTACAGAAATGAAGTAACAGTTTTTCTTAGTTATTGTTTACCGTGTAATCTCTAAGGCTGTTATACTACTTGAAGCATGTAGGGAGAACAATGCAGTCACTTCAGTAATAATTTTTTCCATGTCAATAACCTATTACATGCTATCACTAGTCTCCATTTGTCATTTGAGTGACAACTTTGTCTTCCTGAGAGTAGAAATGCCTCCCTTTCCATTGTGTTTCATGAGCACTTTCACTTGATGAGGGAAACATGAGTTGATGTTGATATTTCAGATAATCAGGAAGATTTTATTTTCTCCTTTCCTTTATGTTGTGGGACAGGAAGACAGACAGAGTATGGATAAGAACATCAGGTTCAATGGGAACGTGTTTTATGACCCAGAGTTGCCTCCAAGTACACTATTAGCGCCTGGTATAGCAATAGCAACAGTTTCAATTCTTACGTTACCTTCACTAAGTTTGCATTTTCCATAAAATTAATTGCTGGTTGCAGATGAAAAACAGTGGATTGTTGAGAACTTGAAATAATACCAGTTCTTTCATTTTCTCAATCCTGAATTCCTGACTGTGTAAGCATCCTAATGAACTATTTTCAGAGGAAGGAGAAGCTATTATTTAAAGCCCAACCTGTCTGCAGAAAGTTTTCTGACACTCTTAGAAAGCTGCCTTTTTTTATTATGTGTTAAGGTTTGAGGGAATAAAGGTGTTGATTTTACACTTGCCTTTTCATTTTGTCTTGTCTTTTGGGATCTTAAACATAGGATTAGTTTGTTTTCCTTCATATTCTAGAGGTAGTGGCAGATAGTTTGTTCTCATAGTCCTCAAGAGAAGTTGTATACCACTTGGAGAACCTGTTCCTAAGCCTATTTTTTTTTTAGGTGTTAACTGATTTAATTTGGTGTGGTTTTAAGAGTCTATGGTTCTAAGTTTTTTTGCACCACTGCTACCTTTTTTACTCTTAGAGAAAAATAAAAGCCCAAATACTTTAGCTCAGGATTTAGGTGAAAAATTGTGAGATTTTTGTTGCTCTGGATTTCTAGAGAAGATAACATTCTTTTGAATGTGTAACCCTTTATTAATGCCAGCTAATTAATTAATTTACTTTTCTGTGGACTAATTTTAATTACTTATTTTGAAAGAAAGCTCCATACTTATATTGGTCCCCTTCCCAGTGTGGGATTTTACCTTTGCCTTTGGCATTCACAGGCCTACTGTCAGACCATTTTTTGAGACTGCTGACATCTGCCTGAATTATAGCCTTGTGTTGCCCAGCACTGATCCAGGTAGTGATCCCTGAGATACTTCTGTAGTATCTGGCCACCAGTTGGACTCTGTATGTTGCCTGCAACCCTTTTAGCCCAATGGGTTGTACAGTTTCCTTACTGTACGTGACTTACAAGTTTATCCAATGTACATCTTGCCAATTTCTCTGTAAGGATTATCTGGGAGACTGTCAGAAGCCTTGCCAATGTCCAGCTATGCAATATGATTGCTTTCCTATAGTCCACAGCATTCACAGTCATATCACACAGAAGGCGTTCAGGCTAGTCGAATACAATTTTCTCTTGGTGAATCCAGGTTATGCCCATGTCACGTTCCTCACTTGCTGCCTTCTCTCTTCAAGTATGAAAAGTTTGGCCTCTCAGTAGCTGATTCCTGAGCTTGGCCTCACTCCAACTGTGGGAAATGTTTGCCATTTCCAACTCTAATAAAGAAGTGGATGTAATTCCTCCCCTGTACCTACTCTTAAGTGCACCTGGCTATCACCCTGCCAGAATTACTCCCAAGACGAGCTGTCTGCTGTTAGGCTGACTGTTACTTTGCTCAAGAGATTTGAGACCATATTTGTGACTTATTCTTTTTGTAGTAAGGAAAAGTATCTAACAGTGGAAGTACTACTTTGAGACTCAAAATGTTGACCAAATTTCCTGATCTGCCAGAAGTTTCTTCAAAGTTAGCTTTGCTTAGCTTCCCTGAAGTTTCCCAAAAAATGGCTAGTCTTTAAAGGAGTAATGAAAGTGAGCAGAGAAAGTACTAGTCAGTTTTCACTCCATTATGCCTGTGTATTCAGTTACTAGATTCAGTCTCTTAAGTTGGCCTAATGTAAAGAAATATTTGGGGAATAGACAGGGAATAAAATCTCAGGACAGTGTCTCAGGCCTTCTGCATTTAAAGATAGAGTGGAAACAGGTTTTGTGTTTTTCTTGTGACCTTGGGCAAGGTACCATACTCTGCAACTTGTTTCTCTGTATGTATAATGGACTAATAGCATTACTCAGCTTTTTATAAGGGTTCTGGGGATATATCCAGTAAAGATGATTAAATATACACGTAGGCAAGTTGTAAACCATGTGAATGCTTTAGATAAATGATAATATAACATTTTTCATTGCAGCTCACCAGAATAGATGGTACACTGGAAATTTTAGATGCAGTTCTAAGCATGTCTTATCAGCAGTGACAGTGAAATGGGATCAGCCATGTTCCTTGTGTTGCTGCTGGTGATCATGTGACCAGAAGCGAAGCTGATCAACTTGCTGAGTTTTACAGAAAATTTACTTAGCCTTCTTCCCAAATGGAAGTCCTTACTTTCTTTCAGATGGGTGAATTGATCTAACAATCATGTTGCTGCAGGGTGTGCCAAATTTGATTAAAAGAAAGGAGCACAAATGTGAGAACAGGACAGGAGCTGATCATAAGTCTTGCTTTTGATGGTTGATATATTCAGGGTGGTTAAGTGTGGAGCAATGTGGTATCTTTAGAGATGTGTCTGACTTCATCATAGCCTCTTACAGAGTATCCTTTGTAGGTCTCTTTTTTTCAGACTAGGAACCTAGTTGGCTGTGGCAGGCTTTTGTGTTTTGCAGTTGCAATACACAATGTTATTTGAGGACAGATTACCTCAATTACCTGTTTGTTCCATGTCAATATCAGCATTAGCCATTAGGCTGTTAACTTTCATAAAGTAAAATTCTACTTACCCTAATACAAGGCATAACAGAAAATATTTCCCAAAATGACAGGACTAGGTTGTTTTTGTAGCACTGCCTATTGACTTCTGAGGTAGGGCTCTGACGTGCTTTGAAGTTTTTGCATTTACAAGATGTGTCCTCAGTGCCTTGCAGAACTTGAGGCCAAGAGCAAATTGAAGCATCTAATTGTGTTCTGACATGTGGAAACTTAAATGCTATCATATTACATTTTAGTATTTTGCTAAGGCTCCTTCTTAGGCTTGTTTATCTGAACAAGGGCTTTTGTTTGGCTTCAGGGTGAAGGACAGTCTAGGTCCTAGCTTTGAAAGGCAATATTAATACGAACAATTCTTAATATCAGCTGCTTCAGAGAACCTTAATATGCCTTTATGCAGGTTCAGATTTCTTGTCTTTAGTCTTCTGGTGTACTGATTTAGCTATTGTTTCCTTTCAGGAAGGGTGAAACTTTGAGGCATGTGTTACTAGACTTTTTTGATTAAATTTGCATTGCTAGTACAAAATCATAGTATTACTTACCAGTCACTTCATTTCCCACATAAAGTGCTTCTTAGCTGTCTCCTTCAAGGAGTGCACTTATTAAAATGTAGGCACACAGGACACACACACTCCAGTAACTTTTGTAGCATTATTAGTATTTGCATACTCTGTGTGGCCATAGCTTCACAGAACTGGGAGAGCTTATCCTCAAATATTTGGATAAACAGTGCAAGATGTCACTGAACACCACTGTTAAGTCTGTCTCCATTGCCTTACATCTTCTTCTCTTCAGACATTAACACATACTGACGTACTCCCTTAACTGTCTTCTTCATGGCCCCTTGCTTGACTCTCTCCAGTAGCCCCATATTTCTGTTGTACTGGGGAGCACAGGAGTTGGGCACAACACTGCAGCTGTGGCCTCAGTAGACCTGAGTAGAAGGGGAAAGATCACCCCGCTTGACCTGCTGGCAATGCTCCTTCTGAAGTAGCCCAGGATACTGTTGGTTGTGTTTGCCACGAGGGCATATCGCTGGCTCATGTTCCACTTGGCATCTACCAGCCTCCCCAGCGCCTCTTCTGCAAAGCTGCTTTCCAGCTGACTGCCCCAGCATCTATTGATACATGTACTGCCAGGGTTGTCCCTCTTCAGGCACAGGAATTTCCATTTCCTTTTGTTGAACTTTATGAGGTTCCTGTCAACCCATTTCTCCAGGCTGTCAGTGTCCCTCTGGATGGCAGCACAACCCTCAGGCATATCAGCCACTCCTCCCAGTTCTGTATCACCTGCAGACTCACTGAAGGTGTGCTCTGCCCTATCTTCCAGACCACCATCCTCTGGGCCTGGCTCTTCAGCCAGGTTTCAGTCCACCTCACTGTCTGCTCATCCCGCCCATATTTTATCAGGTTCCCTGTGAGGATCTTACAGGAGGCTGTGAAAGATCAAGTTCCAAACCATGTTTATTCTTGAACAAATCGATAAAATGTAAACAAATTACCAGCTCATTTCATTTCTCTCAAGTCACTGGAGTAATTTAAACCAACAGGTGGTCTTTGAGACAGTTATTAAAATATTTAGTTACATTTATCTGTAACTTTATAAAATACATTTTTTTCATTAAATTGTAAGCTACATATGCAAGCAGTGTGGGACAGAAACATATTAACTATTAAGCTGTCGCACTGATAAAAGATCACATAACAAAAATACATGTAATAGGTGTATTTTCTGAGAATATAAAGGTTGATTTGCTGGGAAATGGAAAAGAAGAAAAATGGCATAAGAAGATAATGTATATACTTTCTGTCAACTTTTACAATCGTATATGTTTTATAATTGGATCACTGGAAGCATGCCCATAAAATATGTCCCTCTTTTAAGTAAATCATAAAAAACAAGACTGAAAGTAAGATTGAGTCACATAGTCAATGCTTATGCCTCTGGACTGCATTAGCTATAGCTAAGTGTATTCCTGAATGATGGATGAAATTATAATTTAATCATCAGGTTAAAGACTTAACCATCAGGTTAAAGACTTAAAAGACTGGTTTCTTGTAAGAAAATATTTAGAACTTAGTATTCTTGCATTTTTGCCAATCAGAGTTAGGACCAATGTATCTAATATTTTTCATTACAGTTTATATAAAAATGGTGAAACTATTTGCTTACAAAATTACCAAGTCCCTGTGGGTTATAATACATTTATTTATTCATTTATTTGTTTTACTGTTTTATCTTGAAATAAGGTAAAGATCTTCAGTTCAAAGAAACTGCTGCCTCTACCATGCAAATTTATCCTGCAGTATAATTGTATTAGGATTTTGAAATAAAGCAGGTGTGCAAATTGTTTCTCAGGAAATAAAGTAAGCTCATTCTTACTGTTAATGTGTTTTTCTGTTACCTTGCCTTATATTGCAGTCTGCCTGTGCCTGTTTATTTCTCTAGGATATAATCTGAAGCCATTGAAAACTCTGCTAATTCCAATGAACTTTGAGATCAAGGCCTTAAAATTCTCAGTTTTAAACTCTGCAGGAAGACATGTTGATGGCTTATGGAGTGCTGATTACTGTGAAGCCCTTGGCTTGAGGGCTTTAGGCTGTGTGTTCATTTTTAAGATTATATTCAGCAGAGATACTGACTTAGTCTTTAGTTTGTCATAGTTTGAAATAGAGTCCTTTTCTTTATAAGTGTGTTGTATTACAATTAGGGGTTGGGGCTTTGGGATTGGTGTTTTTTGCTTTTGTTAATTTGTTTGTTTGTTTTCTTTTTATTTGAACTTGAAGAAATAACTCTGTGCTTAAAGTATACATTTCCCCCCTCTATTAAAAGGAAAAGGTTTATAATAACAGAAAGCTGTGTTTTATGTAAGGCTGGAAACCAGAGACCTGACATAAATACATTATCTTTTTTCAGAAAATGAATGTTACCTTTCTTTTCATTTAAAAAAAAAAAAAAAAAAGGTGCAAGTAGAGCATATAGTTTTAAGTACTTTTACACTTCTGTGAGTCTGCATGCCAAAGCAAGCAAGTACTAGTTTGTGATTTTAAAATATATAAAAGACAAGAAGATTACCTGTCCTGCCTTCCTAATACCTACCTTGAGCTCTTCAGGTGATTTATAACCTGTTTACATTTTGCACTTTTTGCCATCTGGTGTCCCAATGTTTTCAGTTCCTATAGGTTTGGAATGCCACAGAACAGGCAGTCATTGTGCAGTAGGTGAGGAACTGTATAAATCAGGCAGTATTCAAAGAACTTTTGTGATAGCTGCACTCCTATTCTTCAGAGAGATAATTTTGTTTATTTAGTTTTTCAGAAAATCTGAGTCATTGGGTCAACATTTTTTAGTAAGATGGAATTTGAAAAAGCAACTTGGTAAAAATGTATTGTTATCCATCAACAACTGTAGTTTTTGTCTAAGTGAGATAAGATAGAGAATAGGTAAAAATGTATGAGTACAGTAAGTCAAAGAATGATTGACTGTCTTGGATTACAGACTGCAGCAAATAGGCTTTGCTTACAAAGTACATCAGACAGCATTTATTTTATGCTCATTCTTGTCAAACTTCTATTACAGAAAGGTTGGGTTTTCACTTTTGTTACTATTCCACTTCTGTTTTCCCTGAAGAGTAGTGATTTGTTTTACACCTCTGCAGGCACATACGCAGGTTAAAAGAGAAAACAACCATTCTTGTCTCATTTGGTAATGCCATCAGACTTCTTCAGGTTACAGGCTGCTTTATTCTTCCCCCTTTTTTAAGGCTACAATTTCACTCTTTTTAAAAAATGCATGTTAGAAATCTGCATAATACAGAGTTTGACAGTTTTGTACATTGCTACAGATTTGTCCACATTGTGGTAGATGTCCAAAGGATCATGGTAAAAATATATGCAGAAAAGTGTGAAAACCATGCCTTCATTTTGGATAGAAGGAGAAACTGAACAGTTTCAGATGAATCACTTTATCTTCACAGTAAGAAAAGCCCCTTGGCTCAGGAGACTGTAATAGTCATTTTATATAATATTTAGTATGTATTCAGTGGTTGGAAGATGTGAAGTATACCATTGAGGCATCTGCCTATTCTGGTGAAGCTGTTTTGTGTTTTTTATCCAACTGCAAAAGTTGTTTTGGTTCAAACTGAGTAACAAACCTTTATTTAACACACTCCAGATTTGAAGACACATAGGCATCTATCATCAATTTTGCAGTTCTGGTAGCAGTGAGGATGGAGGGACTTGGCTCTGGTGTTCTCTTTTGAATACAGTCAGAGATTTGGACTGGCTTCACAGATCATACAGACAAAGTTGGGCAGGTTCCAGGCTCACTGTGTGACACAGTCTTAATCTATGAACATATGCATCATACCCCACAGAAATTAAATTGTGTGAAAGCCTGTAGAGAAAGTTGGAGGTCACCTTTATATTTCTAACAGCATATTGTATAATAATGTGGATTAGTGTTCTGTACTGAGATTAGGGCCTTTTTTGCAGTATGCTGTGCAAATGCAGTGAGAGGCCTTGTCATGAAGGCTAAAGAGGTGAAATTAAGGCAGAGAATAGCAATTTGTCTCAGTTTGTTGCTTTTTGATTTAAATTAGTTCTCTAACTCCTAGATTAATGTCCTAGCCACTATATTTCACTTTTGGGCTTGTCTTTTGTTATTGCAAGTGTCTGTAAAATGAGGCACACTGCCCTCAGTTTTCATCTTGCCCTGGCACTTGCACAGACTGTGTTTACAATCACAAATAGTACAGAGATATATAAGCAGATCTTTAAAGCAAACATATTTTTTGCTAAGACTGAGAGTCCATGCTGTATGTGCTTGGGAGGTTTAAACAGAAGTCTTTAACTGGCTCTTTTCCTTTTCCATTGATTGAACATCTAATAGAAGTTTTTGAGTATTAGCTGCACTCCTGAAATGCGTGTATGGGTTTAATCCAGGTTCCACTCTGTGAAACAAACTGAAGTGGGGATTATGATGACTGTCCCAGAAGCCTATTGGAGAAGGAGTTAGTATTCTGCATGATGTCAAATCTGGGTGTATGCCTCCCTGTCATGAATAGAGGTGACTGCTAGCTACTTCAGTTGTGTATTTAATCTATGTGCAACTATTATATGTACCTGCTCCCAATAACTGTTAATTTATTAATGAGAAAAGAATAACAGGGTTTCCCACCAAGGTTTTCTTCAAAATTAAGTCCATATTCCAGATTTGGTTGCTACAGGTAATAGATGAACCTGTATTGTAAGCCCAACCCCATGCAAATGAACATGGACTTGTTGAACTTCTCCATGGTGAAGATGAGGGCATTGCACCATGCCCTCACCAGAGATCCATCCAGTGCTGCATCATCTTGGGATTCCAAGCATCAGAAGAGATGTGCAATTTTTTATAACTTGATGAATTTTTTTCCCTGAGTATTGATAAGTATTTACCTGCCTTGAAAAGGGTTGTTTCCTGCTTCTTGGAATCCAGTGCTATCCTGCTGCTTGGAATCCATGGATAGTCATGAGACCTGCATATTACAAAAGTACATTCTTGAAGCCATCTAAAATTGTAATTAAGGTACACTCATCATTTAGCAAAAAAAACCTCTTCTGGATAACAAAGTAGGTTTTGCATTTGCATAATATATCTTACTGTTTCTGTTCATCAGATTGAAGCTCTGGTCCTTGGGTTGGGGAAAATCTGGTTTTGGTTTTTTCCACAGAAATATATTCAATTTTCTTCTTAAATCAGAACTGACTTAGCTGGAGATTCTCCTGTGTTCAGAGGGCTCAATAATGTTTTGAAAAAAGCCTACTGAAAAGTGGTCAGAAGAGATTTACAAGGGGAGTATGTCCAAGTATGACTTTTTTTTCTGAGACACTGGTTTTCATGAAGTACTGAAACACTTGTCTCTTTCTCTTAAAAAGACAGAGACAGAATGTAAAAGTAGTGTCAACAATTCCTTTCAGATATTAAGGGAACAGAATATAATCCAAATGTAACTCATTTAATTGTAAAGACATAGCAAATAAAATACTCAAATATTTATATCTGTGGAAAGAAATTTGTAACTCAGATAAATCTAATTTGTGGTTTTTAATAGTTCCTCTAAACTATTTGGACCCGCTGTGGCTCTGTCTACAATTAGTGGTCAAATTATTTATAGCACTTTCAAAGGCTGATACTATCTTAAGAAACATATATATACAGGAAGCTTAATTTTGTTGGCTACAGAAATATTACATGTAATTCTTGTAAATAATGAAAATAGTTACATTTCCCTCTCTCTTATCCCCCAAAAAGACTTATCAAGATAGGAAGTATTACATATATCATAGAGAGCATTTTCATTTATTTAAAAATTAAGTCTGAGCATTGGATCTTTCCAGTTCTTTATTCAAGAAGGTGCATTTTGAGACAGGCTCCTCACTGCTGTAAAGCAATGTGTGCAGCAGCCAGGTGCAATGTGGAGGTGTTTCCAACCATGGTCTTGCTATTCAGATGTCTGACTTACAGATTTTTCAGCCACTTACGTGAGGTGTTTGGGTCTGTTCCTGTTAAAGCTTATCCAAGTAGAGGCTGAAAATACTACAACATTAAACAAATGTAATGTGGAGAGCACTGCTGGATTCTACTTTTGCTGTTTAGTGTGGTGTTAAATTCAGTAGTCATAGTTTTTGCATGTCATCAGGGCAGAATCTTCCAATACTTTATCTGTTTTTCATTTTCAATGAATTTTCTGGTTTATGGATTCTTTGTGATACCTATTTTAAACACAGGGAAAAATTGTTTACTTTTCCCAGCTCCAGTCAGAAACTTTTGATCTGGCAAAAATAAGCATTCAACATGGCTGCTTTATATTTGATATGTAATATTTTGCAAATAATTCTTCTTTATGTTCATATGTGCTTTTCCTTTCCCTAAATTTTGAAAAACAGTAATTCTTAACCGTAGTACTAAACAGCCTCTTCAGGAATGCACTAGATGTATAAGTCAACTAGACGCGTAAGTCAATAGTGGGAAACAGTAGTGTTGTGATTTAGTTGTAAAATTTCAGAGAGGCGAGTTGGCTCTGCAGAGCTTTGTGCATCACCTGGGAAAGCATGTTATTAGTGTTTTGCAGGTAAGCAAATAGCATCAAGACTTCTTAATGGGACTGTGTGTGTGTATTGGTTTTGTCTTCTGAAGAGACATTTCCCAAAAGAAGAGAGGGAGAAATGAAGACATTATTCTGCCATGTGTGGCATCCTCTCTGTATATTTCTCAGTCCTTAGTTTTTCAAAAGTGATTCTTATTTTCCTGGCAGGTCACTCTCAATCCCACCAATGCCATATTTTTCAGTTGTGTAAACAGTTAGAACACAGCAACAAGTGAAACACAGCTGGAACTGCTGAGACTGTATATGCACTACGGCAGCAAAGAATTTGGCCAGGAAGAATACCTAGGCCTCAATTACCTCTGGATGCCTTAAAATCATTAGATGATTAAGCTATTAATGAACTTAAGCTCTGCCTTCTGTTCATCTTGACCACTAATAAGTTCATTAAGTTACTCATTACCTGACATTAAGTTTCTGAACAGTAGCTTTCAACTACACTGCACAAACTTGGGTATTAATTTAAATTACTATAAATGCATATTATTCCTTTCTTCCTCTGCCAGTGCAGTATAATGAGTATATGCACCACACAAAGTATGTTTTTTTTGTCTCATGCTTCACTGTAAAATGTTTTTAACTTTGCTACTCAACCACTGTTCCACTGCCCAGTCACTTCCTTCTAGCCTGAAAAACATGGTCTTACAAGCAGTGATCACCTTTCACCTGGAAGATGTGTTCAGAGAAGTGAAGCAGCCTTGATTTTGGCTCTGGGTTTTTGCTGCTTTATTGATCACTTTTCTTTCTCATTTTTCTTTTGTAACTGTAGCTCTTACGTCATCCTACCAGCTGACTCCAGACAACCACTAGAAACATTTCATTTGGAAAGCAAGCAATGCTTTGGTGACAAAGAGCAAGGCTGAGAATGTTCATGTATGAAGTTATGCCTGATTTAGTAATTTATTTCTCCACAGTTTCTTTTGAGTTAACATTAACTCCATCTGTGGTGGCTTCAGGCAGGTTGCAACATTCTCTCATAAGACCTGTCTAACATGAAGCTGTCCATGTTATCCAGACTGCTCTTTTTCTGGTTGCCTGTCATGACAGGCAACTTTCTTGCAAAATAGTACTGTGTCCAGAGGGGATATAGTTAATATTTTTCACAGTACTGTGTGGTACTGCGTTTTGGATACATGGCTAAAACAATGTTGACAATGCATTAACTGGCTGTTGCTTTACAGTTCTTGCACAGCACAAAGGTATTTGTTTCTTCCTTGCCCCTCAAACTGAGAAGGAAAGAGAGCAGTTGGGATGGGATACAGCTATGACTGCTTAGTTGGCAATAAAAACTGGAGGCAGAAGAAGGAGGGTGCAGGGGTGTGTGTCTTCTATGGTGGTTGTTGCTTGAAGGGCATCTACCCTTGTGGGATGTAGTGAGTGATTTCCTTTGAGACACTTGCTGTTTTGGGGGTGGTGTGTCCCCCGTTTCCTTCACCTGTTAAGCTGTCTTTATTTGATCCACAAGTTTCCTTGCTTTTTTCTACCTTTTTCTCTCCTGTGTGCTACTTACAGGGGGAAGTGAGTGAGCAGTGGTGTGGATGTTGATCTTCTGACCAGGGTCATCCCGCCACAGTAGTTTATGTAAGCACAATCCATTTGCAGACCTGTGGCTGGAGCAATGTTGCTCCCCAGGCACCCGTTCCATGTGCCTGTTAGGTGAAGAGGAGCTGTATAACAGCAGATTGTCACTGTGATTTGTGTGTGTTTTTACTTGAGAGCTCTTGGCCACTGGACTGGCAGTTCTGTGCATCAGTCTCCAGAGTGAAATAACCTATTCTTTCTCAGCAACTTTTGTTTTAAAAACCTGGATTCACGGAGTTTAAGACTCTCGACATCACTTTTTCATAGGTAGGAGCCTCTTACCACTCAGGACATGGAATAATCAATCTTGTGATCTTTTGTGAAATGGACGGGTTTTAAGCTTGGTAAAATGAGTGAAAGACTTAGTCTGTTGATCTCACTGTATTTGGCCTTAATTAATTGAGGGTAAAGCCACAACTGCACTGTTGCTCTGTCTTTTAAGGAAACTGTCCATCCCTTAAATCAGTTTTCTCCTTTTTGCAGCATGGATAATGTTTTGGTTAAAGAATTTAGTTCAGAAGCTTGTGCAGATTTTTTATAAGCTGTTCAAAGACCTTTCCACTAAAATCAGCTCTTCCCTATTCATCTTTCTTGTATTCTTAGCGCAAGTGGGCCAGATTGTCATCCACTGCTATGATCAGTTTTTCAAACTATCTGACATCTCCAGAGATTGTTTCTGTTTAGGTGTCTGACCACTTGCTGTGTTTTTTTCACAAAATCCTATCAGGTAAGTGGGATATTGAGCTTACATATGCCTTTCAGCATTGTGCAGGTCCATTTTTTGCTCAGCCTGTGCTGGAGATGCATATTGTGTACACCTACACTTCTCAAGTTTTCACAAATCTGTAGCAGTCATTTGCCTGCTTGATTTCTTGCTCATGACTCTTCATTTTTGAAATGGGTTTAATCAGCACCACCTGCTTCATAGTGTCTGGTACCTGAACAAGTACTGGTGCTCTTGGAATACTTTTCATTTCTTTCTGAAGATTGGTCCCTTCCCTGAGAACCACTTGTGGACACTTGTGTGGATTTTTAAAGTAGGCTATATCTGTCACTGAGCTTTTTACACTGGAATAGTTTGGCACTCCTTGGCCCTGTTGCTTGGGATTGTGCCACCATATCTGACAAGTATTGTGTCATGCAGGAATGTAAGCCTTAGACATCCAATGCTTTTTCTTGTCTATGACTGCGATGCCTCTGTATTTCATCTGGAGTTTTCCAGAGCCATCCCTCTCTAGCATGTGTGTCAGGCATCTGCTTTCTGAGAACAGTTTTGGAGGGGTGTCATGGTCAAGGAAGTCCAACAGATGTAGGCCGCCTTTATCTATAGTAACCCTGAGGCCACACAAAGCCCTGAATGTCTCCTTGGGGGCTGTTCCATTTCTCCACTTTTGTATTTGACTATTTTCGGCTTAGTGGTAACACCTTTGATCTTTCAGCCATTTCTTTCTACTTCTACCAAAGTTTGAGACTGGCATTAGGCAGGGCATTGCAGCAGAATTAAATCTTTCATAATCCAGTAAAATTATATTAAGCGTAATTTCACATGGAAACAAAAGGGAATTACATCAACAGAGCTAATGTTGTTACATAGGAGGCCAAATACTAATTGGCTATTTTTAGTGTACGCATTACGTAGGCTCTTTCCATAAAACCGCTGCCTTATTAAGTACTCGACAATATAAATTGTGCTCGTTCTTGCTCAGCCTAATGGAGTTAATTGAAGCGGCCGTGGCCGGCAC
>VZTX01029694.1:6975-45966 GCA_013400915.1 Pardalotus punctatus | reverse complement strand
GTGGGGGGAGATGCTGGATGGGGGCAGGGTCCTGTCAGGGGTGGGGGGAGATGCAGGAGGTGTGTGTGACACGGTGCCAGGGTGTGATGCCTGCTGAGCCCCCCGAGGTGACCGATGCTGGAACCAGCTTTTGCCCCCAAAGGAAACGGGCAGTCAACCTCCTCCGGGGATGGGGGAACCTCTTCAGGTCTGTGCTCAGCTCCTGCAGCCTCCACTTTCTCTTTTCCAGGCAGCCAGCACCGGTTGAACCGGTCAGGCAGAGCAGCCGAGGGGGAGCTGCCAGCCTCGGGGCTGTGCCCACACCGACCCCCGGCTGCGGTCCCTGCCACACTCACCCCGGTCCCTGCGTGGGCCACCCCCGACCCTGAGGACTTGGGGCTGCAGCCTGGCTTTCAAACACACCTGCAGGGCTGATTCTGAGCGATGCCAGGCCAGCTCTGAGGTGTCTCGGGGCTGGCAGTGCCCAGAGCGATCCCAGCCCCCGGCACTGTGCCCTGCATCACCCTCAGCCTGTGACATGGCTGGCACCTGGACCTGAGTGTCCGTACCAGCAGCCACCGTGGTGCTGCCAGGGCAAACGGCAGCCTTGGGCTGCAAACCTAGGGGTGTCGTGGGCCCAATCACCCCTGGCAGGGCAGGGGACATCCCAGCGTCCTGCTCCCACCTGGTGCCTCAGCCATCCGTGGCACCACAGACACTTCTTCTTGCCAGTCATCATGTCACCATGTCACTCCATACGGCTGCAACAAGATGCCAAGCCTGGGCTGGCAACACCCTGTGCCATGCACCCCACTTGCCTAAAGGTGCACTGGGAGCTTGGACTAGCAGCAAGGGGACAGCAGGGACACACCCCTGGGAGCTACCAGCTCTGGTGACGAGGTGATGGCAGCCCTCTGCCACCCATCCTCAGGCTCAAGGAGACGTTGCTCTGAGCCCATCAGTGCTGCAGCTGCTCCTGGGCAGGGGAGGGTCCCATGGCCACCATCCTGCACCTTGCTCTGCCCTGTGGCTGTGGGGAGGCCATGGGGACACACCTCAGGAGAGGCTTATGCCCTCCCAAGCTCCCAGCACAGAGCTTCAGCATCTCCAGGAGTGTTGCCCACGGTGATGTCCCCAGGGGCCATTACAGGAGCCAGGCTGTGGCACATCCGTGGGCAAAGGAAGAGCAGTCCTGCGGGCAGGAAAGCTGGAGGGTTCCTGCAGGGGGCTGGGGAGGATTGCTCAGATCCACTGGCCTCCTGATTCCCACAGCCAAGGGGAAGGAAGGGGCAGGCTGAGTCACGCAAGGACCCGGAGGGTTCCCGTTATCCAGGCACACATCAGAGGCTGGGGGTGTCACCCGATGAGAGCACCTCTCCTGCTGGTGGCACAGCCTGGCTGCATGGGCTGACTGTGGTGCTTCCCTGGGGGCTACTGTCAGTCTGCAGGGAAGGGAGAGCAGGGAAAGGGGGTGCTCAGTGTGGTCTGTGCCAGACAGCCCTGTCAGGCAGCCACCAGATTCCCTGGGATGGGAAGAGCTGTGGGTGGGTCACGCACGGCTTGGGCAGGAGACTCCCAAATGGCACATGCCCACCCCATCACCCCTTGGGTGTGTGGCCCAGGAGAGGGCACAGCGTTGTCACCCTGCTCCAGGGACACCTGCATTGCAGTGGTGAGTGGAGAAACCTTCCCCAGGGGCAGCTTTCCAGCCACGGGCACTGGCAGCCCCGTGGGCAGGCACAGGGGAGCCGTGGGCTCAGTCCCTGGCTGGGTGCATGTTCAGGCTGTGTCTGCCCAGCACCACTGCTTTCCCTGGTGGTCCTGGCTCGCCCTGTGGACGGGGCTGCGTCCTGGCATGGGGATGTCCCTGTGGGATGCTGTGTCCAGGAAACAAAAGGGCCTGGCAGCACCCAGCACTCGTGACTGTGCTGCGGAGGAATGAAGCTGGGGCAGGTGATCAGCTGGTGTGACCCGGTGCCTCCTGGCTGGCACGCTGGCACTGCCTGCCCTGGGGCTGGGGGATGTGACGAAGGGGGTGACATGAGCCACCCTGCCCTTGCTGGCCTGTGTGCCAAGGTGGAGTATCCATGTTCACAACAGTCTGTCACCACCGTGTCCAGCAGGTGGTTTGCTGCCAGCCGCAGGTTTGAAGTGATAAGGACCCTGAAGTGACAAGGAGGCAGCTGTGTGATGCCAGGGTCTGTTCTGCTCCCAAGTGCCCAGGTTTGCCTCAGTCTGCGTGTGGCATGGATGCGGCTGGCTCGGAAAAGTACCAGAACCAGGCAAAGAGGTGCCCCAGCTTTGGCTGGGACGGGCCTGGGGCTCCCTTGCCAGCACAGGGCTAAACCCAGCAGAAATATACCTCAAAATGGCCCCAGGTACCCCTCCCCAAGGGTCGGAGGGGCAAGAGCCACCAAAGGTCCAAATGCATGGCACAATTCTGCCTTGTCCCTTGGCAAACGTCCCTGGTGAGCATGCACGCCTGCCTGTGCCAGGCATGTGTGACACGGCAGGGAATGGGCTGTCAGGGCTCTGCAGCCTGTCCCAGACCTCCCCCAGGCAAAAATTCTGACAGAGCAGCACCCCAGGCACTTGCCTGCTCTCTGCTCCCCCCACAAAGACCACCTGTCCCCCGCTGAGTCCTGCTCCCAGCACGTGTCCTGTTCCCAGCATTTGTCCTGCTTGGTCACTGAGACCCTGCTCTGGGAAAAGCTCTGTCCGTGCCAGTCCCAGCCTGTTCTCCAAGCATGGCCAGGGCACCCACACCCGCACCCGCTGACCACAAGGGCCGGGCTGCCCCCTGGGCCGGGTGGGCAGCTGGGGCAGTGCCCCCGGCTCCTGCACCACGGGCAAACCCCAGGTAGGGATCTGCGGGCCCCAGGGTCCGCTCCGACCCCGTGGGTGATTTTGGCTGCCGGAGCTGAGTGAACCTGCTGCTGTGAGCAAACAAACAAGAGCCTGGCAAATGGCAGCAAAGAAAACAGCCCGCAAACCAGTGTGGGTGAAACTCTGGGCACCGGTGGGGCACGGGCTCTGACAATGATTAAACTGGCCAACCCAGATTTCCCGGCAAGGCAGCGCAGGGCTGGGACCCGGTGGTTCATATTATGCAAATCACCTGGATCTGGGAGCATGAACGTTTGGGGCTGGAATTCCCCTCGGGCTGCCAGATTGTTACGCCGCCCAAGCTATAAAAGCAGAGTGGAGGGCAGGGCTTGCCCATCGGCACCAGCCTCGCGGGGCCCATGAGCAGTGGCTAGCGGCCAGCAGGGCACCGTCTCCCTTTGCTCCTCTCTGGATTATCTGCCGCTCCTGGAGTTGCCATCACAGAAGGTACCAAAGCTTTTTTGCCGAGGCCTGTTGATGTCCCTGAGGCCAGGACAGCTGCTTTTCTCTCCTCCCCGTGCCCCTTCGCTCTCGCCGGGGGATACGCTCCGGTCTTTTCTCGCTCCACGTTTGCTCTCCCACGGCAGCTGACGGCCCTTTGGGGGCCAGCGGGACAGCAGCTCCCCTCCAGCCCCAGGGTCTGTAAAGCGAACAGCATGATTTGGCTTTTATGAGGGCCGGGCAAGGGCTTGGTCCCCTCCTGGCTGCAGTTATTGGGATGTGTTTCTTGGACTGGTGGAGAGGACTGGAGCCAGCACCATTGGAGTCCCAGCAGTGGGCAGCGGGGCAGCCGGCTGTGCCACGGGGCTCAGGAGTGCCCAGTGGCCGAGTGCCCGTCCCCCCCCACGGAGGGGCTGTGTGACACTGTTCTCTGCCAGCCACCTTCTTGCTGTCACCTCTCGCTGGCTGCCGGCAGGGTGAGGCCAGGCTGCTGGGGACAGGGCTGCTCACAAGCCGAGTGACGCCACGTCCCCAGTTCGCTCCGGCTCAGCCTCCCTCTCTCCTGGCCCCTGAGGAGGTGGTGAGTCAGGCCCCAGCCCCAACCAGCAGGTGCTGGGTGGATATTTCTGCAGAAGTGACCTGAGAGGTGACGATGGGTGGAGGGAGGGACAGCCCGACCTCACCCAGCCTGACCCTGGGGTGTGCAGGTGCTGCGGGCCTGGGTCCTCCTGCGTCCACGGGGCCAGGGCTCACTGTCATCTCTCGGCACAGAGCTCCATGGCAGGATCTTGTGAGATCAGCAACATCTTCTCTAACTACATCAGCGCCATGTACCAGCCGGACGAGGTGCAGCCAACCTTGGACATGCTGGGACACCTTGGGGATGACAGCAGCCTGGGGCTCAGCCTCCCTGCCAGCCAGCCCCCAGCACAGAGCACAGGTAGGACCAGGGGAGTGGCAGTGGCAGCACTGGGGAGCCGGCACGGGGAGCTGTGAAGCGGTGTCACAGGCTGGGAACAGCACTGCAGGGTCCTTGTCCCACTGGGACAGATCAGCAGCTTCCACCGTGCCTCAGTTTCCCCAGGGAAAGGCCAGAAGGCTGTGGGAGGAGAGCCTGGGTGGCACAAGGTGTGGCCACTGGGAGCACGTCTGATTTATACAGGACATGGGGGAATCAATGTCCTCCTCCCCCAGCACAGCACAGGGGACAGGCTGCCAGGGCTCACCAGGAGCAGTTTGGAAGTATGATCCTGGTGATGGGGGACCATCGTGTGATGGTGCTCAGGGAGGCATGAGAAACACACCAGCAGAGCAGGGTGGATCGCAGCACAAACGGGACAAATGACACCAAAATCAGCGGTGGGGGGAGTGTGGAGTCATTGCTGTCTGCAGGGCAGGGTGCTAAGAACCCTTTAGTCCCATAGCTCTTTAAGTGCAGGGCCTGCAGGATCACCACTGGGCCAGACCAGGTGTCCAGTGGCCACCGGCAGCCCACACGAGGCACACGGTGCTGGCACGGCCACCCTGCTCTGAGCCCCGCTCTCCATCCCTTGCAGACAAGCCGGAGTGGTTCAGTGAACTCCCGTACTTCTGGACCAAGGTGCAGGTGCTGGAGTGGATCAGCTACCACGTGGAGAAGAACAAGTACGATGCCAGCTCCATCGACTTCTCCTGCTGCAACATGGACGGGCACGCGCTCTGCCACTGCAGCAGGGACCAGATGCGCCTCATCTTCGGGCCCTTGGGGGATGAGCTCTATGACCGTCTGCACGAGATCAGTGAGTGAACCAAGGTCTCCTGCACCTGCAGGCCTGGCAGCTCGAGGAACGAGGCTGGGAGCCCTCCGCTAGCCCGGGACCTCCTGCTTCCCGGGCACTGCAGAGGCTGGGCGGGAGGGTGTGGGGGCACAGAGCAGAGTCCAGGCATGGCTGGGCCCAGCTCCCAGCATGTGCTATTCCCTTCATGTGGTACGGGCATCGCTAATCCCAGTTCTTCACCCCTGTAGCCTCTGATGAGCTGAACTGGATCATTGACTTGCTGGAAAAAGAGGATGCCACTTCCCAGACCTTACTGAACTCCAGCCACCTGGGTAAGAGAGGGGCCCTGGCCAAGCCTTTTCCCCAGGGACCGCATACTGATGGCAGCAAGGCTAACCCCTTCTTCCCTTCTCTGCCCCTTCCAGAGCTGGGAAATCCCTGTGCCAAGGACTCCCTGGAAGACTTAAAGCCCACAAACCCTTTCCTGTCCACAGACTTCACCTGCTTGCCGGGTGCCATGTCCCCAGGCAGCTCTGATGTCTCAGGTCAGTGTTTTGACAAGGGTGGATTTGGGTCTTGCAGCAGTCTGGCGGTAGGGGAAGCGGTGGGAACTGGGGGGAAAAGTCTCCAGATGCCAGCAGCGAGCAGTCTGAGCCCTGATCCTTTGCCTCTCAGGGCCTGTGATGTCCCACAGCCCCAACTCTCAGGACTCCGGTGGAAGTGACCTCGACCTCGACCCTGCAGAATCAAAGCTCTTCCCTGATGGTGAGTTGTTTGCTACCAGACAGGAGCTGGGAGGGGAGGGCTGGCTCCTGGGCGCTTCTGCACATCCTACCTGGCAGTGATTTAGGGACAACTCCTGAATACCCATCCTCACACTGGGAAGGAGGGAAATGTCTGTTTCCCTGAGTGCTCTGCTTCTGTTTGTCTCCATTGCGCAGGGTGACGGGCAGGGCTGGGATAGCTGGGCAGTGGTGATCTTGGTGGGAAGGGGTGGGTGGTGGCAGATGGGTGAAGACTGCAGCCAGAGATGCTGGGCACAGAAATCAGTGTTCAGTATTGATTCCTGATCAATGATACCGGGAATACCAGGAATGCAAGGAAGCAGTAGGGTCTGGGGAAGAAACAGCATGCTGCCTCAAGCATAGCATCAGGGATGAGGGCGGAACGAGGCTGGAAGGAATGGGGTGACCTTGCTCTCAGGGGATATTTCCCTGGTCCCTGGGCCTGAAAAGAGGGTCCTTCTGGTCCCCAGGAGGACAGGGAGGGGCTGCAGCCCAGCATGCGCTGCCCAGCCTGACATGTGCCCCTCTCTGTGTGCACAGACCACTTTTCAGACAGCAAAAAAGGGGACAGCAAACACGGCAAGCGGAAACGCGGACGGCCCCGAAAACTCAGCAAGGAGAGCAGAGACTGCCTGGAGAACCGGAAGAGCAAGCACAGTACGTGAACCCTTCAGCCCAGGAGCCTGGACTGCCTCCCCCTCTTGGCTTCATGGGGGATGATGGGAGGAAGGGACATGGGCCTTGACAGGGGGTTTAGGGAGATCCAAAGTGCAAGGAGCTGCAGGAGCTTCCCTCCTTTACAGCTCACTCTTCTCTTTCAGCCCCAAGAGGTACCCACCTGTGGGAGTTCATCCGGGACATCCTGATCCACCCCGAGCTGAATGAGGGGCTAATGAAGTGGGAGGACCGGCGGGAGGGGGTCTTCAAGTTCCTGCGCTCGGAAGCGGTGGCTCAGCTCTGGGGCCAGAAGAAGAAAAACAGCAGCATGACCTACGAGAAGCTGAGCAGAGCCATGCGGTAAGTGCTCTCCCCTGTCCTGGGGGGACCTGCCCCACACAGCTGGCTCAGCCTGAGCCCCCCAGCAGCTCCTCAGTGCGTGGGGCTGCAGCCAGAGCCCTGATTCCACCTCCATCTCCTGCAGATATTACTACAAACGAGAGATCTTGGAGAGAGTTGATGGGCGACGGCTGGTGTACAAGTTTGGGAAGAACTCCAGCGGCTGGAAGGAAGAGGAGGTGCTCAACAGGAACAAGGAGCTGTAGGGGTCCTGGATGAGCCAGGGTTTGATAAGCCCCTCAGGGCCAGCCCTGAGCTGGGCTACTTGACAGGAAACTTTGCCTGCAGCTGTATCTGGAAGCTGCTGCTCTGTGTGGAACTCCGACCCTCGCATGGGCACGCTTGTGTGTGCTGGTGACTGCCAGCACTGAGGTGTTTAGAGCCAGTATTTTGGCTCCAGTAGGTTACTGCAAACCGTGCTTTCCCTTGCTGGATTCGTGCCTCCAACTGGAGCTGCAGGGACTGTGGCTGTTTCAAAGCCTGGACAGATGCAAAGGGGAAGAGAAGTTCAAGCGGCAGCTGGCCCCACTGTGAGAGCCCAGCACATCTCCTGCTGTCACTCACCTCCTGCCTGGGCAGAGGAGCAGCATGTCTGTGTCACCCCTGACTGGACAGAGCTTGTCCCAGCTGTGGGGTCTTCTCTCTCACTGCTTGCACCGTGCCAAAGGTGCCCCCGTCCTGTTGGCTGCCTGTGGGTTGGGTGAGGCCCCCTTTGTGTAGCAGCTTCTCAGTGTGGCACCTGCTGAGAGAAGATGGGAGCATTGTGGAGCTTCACCTGGCCCCAGAAAGCCCTCAGTGAGAAGATGACATGGGACAGTAGGGCCATGCTGCATTTCCAGCCCAGCTGCCGGGCTGTGTCTAGAGACAGGCCTTTTCCTCAAAAATAGCTTCTAATTTATGTAAGATCCAAAAAATAGCACAGAGTGAATGTACAGATATATTTTTTCATGAGTAAGATGTTCCTATGTGAGAGTGTGCGTTGTGGGGCACACGGGTGTGTGGTGGCAGGTGGTGATGCTCAGCTGGACTGAAGTGATGTCACAGGGCACAGACTGGTGCTGTGCCAGCCACAGAAGGGGACACCAGCCCAGCCAGACACCCGGCAGGTGCATGTGGTTTCCTCCTTTTCAAATGGGAATATAAGATGAATAAATTGTTGGTTTGTTGGGTTTTTTGTACCTACCTCTAATTTGTCTTGTTTTTCTTAAAGACATAGTGAGGACCAGGCTCATGTTATTTGGGATGTCCTGTGGCATGAAGCACATCTGCCACCACCTCCTGCCTGCTGTGGCCTGGACCTGCCTGGTCATCCTGGCACAGGGTCACAGGGTCTTCCTCAGCATGAGGTGGGCTTGTCCCAGACTGGCTCAAAGCCACCCATGGAGGGGCATCTTACACCCGCTCCCAAACCTTGGTCCTTCTGAGGCCCCTTAGGATTCGAGCCCTGGCACTCGCCTTTCCTGGAGCGCTGCCTCCAAGCCAGAGTTCACCAGCCACAGGCTGATGGGAAGCCAAGTCTGGGGTGATCTGGGGAGGGGTATCTCTCAACACCCTCCACATTAATATCCTCAGACTGGCTGAGGGTCACAGCCTAGGGGAGGACCTTTAACCCCTCTCTGGCCTGCCAGGGAGACATGAAGGGACATCAAGAAGCAGCACAGGCAGTACAATATGATTAATGCTTGCTCATCTTCCTGTCTGGCTGTTTTCTGGCCTCTTCCAAGACCCGGGTGGCATCAAGGACCCCATCTCAGGAGGGGGGACTGCACTGACCTGGCAGTGTGGGCAGCCCAAACACAGCCTGCTCCCCTTCTTGCCCAATGCCATCTTGCCTCCTGCAGCCAGCCCCAGCAGGGGGGAGGCCGGGAGGTTGTCCCAGGGGTACCGAGATGATCTCTCCGCCCCACAGGATGTGTCTGTGGGGTGGCAAGAAGGAACTCAGGCTCTTGGAGGCCAAGCAGACTCTCAGATATGTTTCTACCATGAACTTGGCAAACAGCAGTCCATGATGGCTGCCATACACTGGATTTCACAATGAGCCTCTCTGAACTCTGCTGGGCATCTTGGTGCCACCCTGACCTTCTGCTGGTGCTCAGGACCTGCTGAATGTGGGCACATAGGGCACTGGGCACTGCTCATTTCCTGCTCACCCCCGAAGAGAAAAGCCCTGGGACCTGTCTTCTGAGCTTGGAGCTGGAGCAGGTGTGGGATGCCCAGGCAGAAGCTATGCCACATCCTTCTGGATGGTTTCAGCCACTGCCAGGAGAAACTAAGGAAAGAAGCCAGACCATCATCAGGAGGGTGAGGTGAGGTTTTCAGATGTCCCTAGACAGTAAAGGTACCTTGCAAAGCCTGAGATGCTTTTTTGGCAGGGGGTTCCAGCCATTATCATAGAATCATAGGATCCTAGAACAATTTGGGATGGTAGGGGCCATAAAGCTCATCTCATTCCACACCCCTGCCATGAGCAGGGACACCTTCCACTATCCCAGGTTGCTCCAAGCCCTGTCCAACCTAGCCTGGAACACTTCCATGGATGGAGCACCCACAGCTTCTCTGGGCAACCTGTGCCAGGGCCTCACCACCCCCACAGAGGAGAATTTTTCCTAATATCTAATGTAAATCTCTCCTCTATTAATTTAAACATTCCCCCTTTCCTGTCACTATCTGCCCCTTCATTACTGCCAGAGACATGGTACCATTAAACATCCCCCATCCTGCACTTGCAAGAGGGGGACACATTGCAAAAGAGAGCAGTAAAATCTCCAAAGCAAGGTCTCACACAGACCTGGGCTCTTCCCCACGAGCTGTGCTGGCTGAAGCAGCTGGAATTTCTCCCTGTCTGCCTGGCCTCCAATTGAGTGTGAGGTTGGTGGCTTGAGCATCCTCCTAGAGTGGCTGCAGCAACATTGAGGGCATGACCCACCTGCTTTGGAAGGGCAGAAGGTGCCCATGGGCCAGATCCAACTTATTTTTTGTGGGTTCAACTGCTGTTTACCTCTGGAGTTGCCCTGCTGGTCCACCTGGGATGCCTGGTCTCATATGGAAGATGTCTTTTCCTTGCCTTCCAGTATGCCGGGCTGCAGTTGTATTGCTCCCAGATCCATGCTGGGATGAGGTGATCAGGGCTGCCCTGTGGTGCAAGAAGAGGTCCCAGTCCCTGGGTGTGAACCTGGAGCCAGTCCACGGTCTGGGCTGCAGCCAGACCTCCGTCAGGTTCCTTGCGTAACCCTCCCCAGGGAACAGGTTTTCCTGGCTGGTGTCTGCTGGCTCCAGTGCGTGGACAGTGCTCCAGGTCCATCCCTGAGCTCCTGGAGCTCCTACACAGAGCAGGCTGGAGGGCTGGCAGGAGGGACAGTGTCGAGCTTGCTGCCCACACAAGCAGCACACGGGGGAGGCGGCCAGGCCAGTGCCCGGTGGCGATCAGCGTGTCCATGGGGGGACACGGGGAGCGGGGCAAGCCCAGCCCCAGGCTGGGGCTCGCAGGAGCTGGCTGCTGTCCTCGAGTTTGGGGTTGTGGGCGAGGTGTTTATTCTCCGTCAATAGATAACCCCAGCAGGCTGGCAGTGAGAGGGGAGCACTTTGTCACGCAGCCTGGTGCCCTGCCAAGTGCACCTTGTTTGCTCAAGCAGTTTCGTTTCTTTCCCGCTGCAGTTTGTGTTACCTAACTGGTCTGGGACAATGTTTAACCAGCTCCAACAGCAGCAGGGAACCTGTCTGCTTCGCCTCCTGTGCCCCTGGTGTCCCCACTGCCCACCACTGCCACCCCACTGCCATCGCAGAGTGGGTGGCACACCGGGCAGGAGGCTTGGGGCAGAGGCAGGGGGTCTGTGGATCATAAAGTCTAAAACGGTTTGGAAAGGAATTTACAGACCAACATGATCCACTCCCTCTGCCAGAGGATCTTTCCACTAGACCAGGTTGCTCCAAGCCCTGTCCAACCTGGCCCTGAACATTTCCAGGGATCCAGGGGCAGCCACAGCTTCTCTGGGCACCTTGAACCAGAGCCTCCCCACCCTCACAGGGAAAAATGCCCTCCTAAAATATAATCTACCCCTACCCTCTGTCAGTGTGAAGCCATTCCCCCTTGTCCCTCGAGGTCCCCCAGCTGTGTGGGTACCTTGTGAGAGAGAAGGAGGATGCAGGGGTGTGTGGGCACAGATGGGGGGACCAGATCCTGCAGCCTCTCATGAAATCTGTGTGGGTGTGTGGGCTGAAGAGCCAGGAGGGACTGGAGAGAGAGCAAGGCTAGAGACATGCACACACATCCACCAAGAGATGTGCACAACCAGCTCACACTCGGGGTATCCCTTACAGTGACCTCCAAGCCCACACTGAGCCACCCCAGCAGAGCCTCCCAGCACACTGGCACGAAAAACAGGTGATTTGTTTATTTTTGTTATTCTCTTTGGAGGTGCCTGGATTTTATAGCTGTGGCAAGCCATGACAAGAACTGAAGAAAAAGAGGATTTTCCTCTAAGACAGCCTCCCCTCACACTTTTACCCTAGGGTCTGTTGGGAGACTTTCACAATCAGGTGGTCCCAAGTTGAACATGCTTCTGGCACACAGTTCCCATGGAAGTATCCTGGGCATCCTTGAGGTCTCAGCATTAAGGTTTGTTTTGTCTCCCTCAAGACTTCCCAAAGGGGCCCTGGGGCCATTGCTTAGCCCTGGTCCCAGTTAGGGAAGAGGAGAACAGTTTGCCCTGGGCACTGCTTCCCTGGGACCTGTGGCTGAAATGCGCTGAGTGGGAAGAGAGAAATTGGGTGAGGGGAGAGGTTTCATCTGGACCAGCAAGAAGGTGTCCAATATCCTACATGCCAGACTATGAACTGCCCCTAAGCACAACAGCATGACCTGATTTTCCAGCCAAGCCAGACTGTGTCCATCCTTGAGCAGATCAGAGTAGATGGGAATGCAGTGGGGATGGGGACAGCCTGTGGGAGGCAGGGACCACCTTTCTGGTTCCCACTGCTCCCACTGCCTTCAAGCTCCCTGCAGTGTGTGCTGGCTTTCACCCTTCCTCACCCTTCGAAGGTGCCTTTGCAGCCGAGGTCAGTGCTCAGGAATGGCAGAGCAGGGAAGCCACTGTGGGAACCACACGCACTTTGGGGACCATGGAGGGGAATTGCTGCACAGCACGGGAGAAAAGGGTGTGGAGCAGGTGGAACCACTGCTGAGGGGTCTTGTGGATGGAGCTTTAGGGCCTGTGCTGGGGGCAAGAAGGAGAATGTTTGGGGGGCCATGCTGTGAGGGATGGGGCTGTCACATACCTGAAGGTGGAATTGCAGAGGGAAGGGCTGTTGCCCAGGTCAGATATGCAGGGCAGAGCTGTTGCCCAGGGGATCTACATCACACAGGAGCTGGGCTGGGCAGCACTGCCAGGGGCTCGCAGCAGGGTGCTGCCATGGCAGGCTCCAACCCAGCCTGCTTTCAGGGCTGGGCTGGCATGCCCAGGTCCAGGCAGGGCCCTGGGGGCTGCATCCCTGCTCCCCGGGGTAACTGCAGTTACCTGGGCTCCCCAAACACCCTCCACTCTGCCTCACAGCCTGATGGTTTCTTTGATGATCACTTCCAGCAGCAGGTACCAGAGGTGGCTACTTGGCCAGGACAGCTTCCTGCTGACAGGAGCTCATCTGGCAACCCTGGGCTGTGTGGTGGTCCAACAAGACAATGGCTGCTTGCCCTGGAGGAATGGAGATGATGGTGTGGTTGCCTGGAACCAGAGGCAGCAGGGTCCAGTGACATTGGGAAGCACCCCCAGAGCATGAGGGAACCACCCTGGAGAAGCAGGTACCACCCTGGGACACACTGCGTGCCTCTGCCTGCTCGTGCCCATCTTCCCCTCTCCCTGTGGGCAGCACTGCATTTCTCCTTGGCATCCCACCTATCCCTTGCTTCCAGCCAGAGCTCCCAGGGTCTGTACTAGGACATCTTTGCTTGCACATCCAGGATGGGACTGGAGAGTTCAAGCTGCCAAACTGGAGGGTTGGTTCCTGGTTTCCCACTTGGCGATTCAGCACCAGGCATTTCTCTGCAGCCTGAGCATCAAGCAGAAGCTGCCCCATCACCCATGGGGAAGGACTGTCCCAGCCTCATGGCCCCATGCTGTGCTTGCTGCTTCTCTGGGACCAGAGCTCTGCTTGCACTCTGGCTCCTGCCGACCATGGTGGCTGGTCCCTGCTCCTCAGGGACAGACTTCATGAAGAGTTTGCCCAAAAATGTGCTGCCCCATCCCTGGAAGTGTCCAAGGCCAGCCTGGATGAGGCTTGGAGCAACCTGGTCTAGTGGAAGGTGTCCCTGCCCACGGCAGGGGGGTGGAACTGTATGGTCTTTAAGATCCTTTCCAACACAAACCATTGTATGACTGATTACATGACCTGATTCCAGCTCAAAACTTTATTCCCACACAAGTTTGACAAAGTTGCATCTCTGCATCCGCCCCAGCACCTGTTCCTGCTCAGATGCTTCCCCTCCTACAGAAAATACCAGATCTCAGACTGCCCATGTTGGGATACATGTTCAGCCCTTGCTTTCTGGCATCCTGAAAAGGGTCTTCTTGGGTGGATGTCTCCCAGCTTCCTTCATTCCCCTCTCTCCCTTGTTGCCACCAAGAACCCCAGGCCTGTTTCATTGTGGAAGAAAAAGAAATGCTCATTGCATTCTTGTTTCCTGGCCAGCCCTACCCTTTGTTATCCACCAAACATGATACGGAGCCTGGCACTGCACCAGCTTGAAATGGAGTCGCTGGGCAGAGAGCACGAGCTGGAACGGGAAAGCACAAACTGAAGGCCCCAGCCGAGCTCATGGCATCTCTGGTGGGCTGGCAGATGCCAAAGAGGCTGTCAAGGGCTAAGACATTTCACTTCCACTGACTAATGCTTCCTGAGAGCTCCTACCTGCCCACAGGCAATCAGGCACCACTAGCTCTTCTCTCCGCTTCCTCCTGAGCTGGCCACATGTGAACCAGCCCAGAAGCCCTTTGCCAAGCCATCACAATGTGTGGTCCTCAAAGCCCTGTGCTCTGGAGAGGCTGGGGACTGGAGCCATGGTCTTTAAGATGAGAGTTGGTGGTGAGAGTTTGGGATGGGGGCAGCTGCAGATGCTGTGGCTTTGAGACGGGGGACAGAGCTGTGTGAACTCACAGGCTGCAGCTTCCAGCTGGTATTTTCTTTCCTCCAGCCTCTGTGGATTCATTTCACAGTGAGGTCACCAGGAGCCCTGATCTCCACCACTTGCTGCTCACCTTCCCACCCAGTTGTGGCCACATGCTCATCTCTAAGCTTTCACTGAGAATACACATAGTAAATTAAGGTGTTTGAGCCCACCAAAACATTTTCGGTACATTCTGGTCCCAGTTCAGCAAGGCACTAAGTAGCAAGAGCTACTCTTCAAAAGATGGAATGTTGAAAACCAGTGTGGCCAGGACACTGCACCTGGCCTCACCTGCCCTGCTGCAGTGTGAGTGAGGCTGTCCCAGCTCCCCACCTTCCCCTGCTGCAGTATCCCAGCACGGGAGCACATGCAGTCAGAGAGGAAGGAGAGAGGATTGCTGTGGTAGGGGGAGAAGGAAGATGAGGAGCATGGCGTCTGAAATGCCTGGGAGAAGGTGCAAGGGAGTGGTGAGAACTGGAAGATACGAGCTACCACCCTGCTGCACTGCAATGATGCCTAATGAAGCCAGAGTCATGGGGGACCCCTTGCTGAGCATTCCATGGTGTCCATCAAGGAATGGATGGAATGGAAAGGGAAATGTCTCTTTCTCTGGGTGCTCCACAAAGAGTTCCGGGGGTTCCTGACCTGCAGCACTGGCTATGCCATGAAGGCTGCTGACAGCTGGAGATGTTACAAGAGCACACGGGGAGGAAATGGGAACCATCACACAGATAGTGTGTCACCCTGTGGCAAGCCAGGGAGGTCAGCACCACCATGGCCATGGACAGGAGCATCACAACCCTCCTGTGTCTCTTTCTGGTAGGATTCCAAGGGTCAGAGAGCAGAGATAGGAGACAGGTATAATGAAATCTCCAGCCTGCTGTGCCATGTAGTATGTTGTGCTGTGGTGGTTGCTGTATTTCTGTGCCTGCCTGCCCCTGAATCATAGAACCATTGGGTTGGAAGGGAACGTAGAGACCATCTTGTTCTACCCCCTGCCATGGACAGGGACACCTTCCACTAGACCAGGCTGCTCCAAGCCCCCTCCAGCCTGGCCTTGGACACTTTCAGGGATGGGGCAGCCACAGCTGCTCTGGGCAACCTTTGCCAGGGCCTCCCCTCCCTCATGGCCAAGCATTTCTTCCCAATATCCCATCTATCCCTGCCCTCTGCCAGTGGGAAGCCATTTCCCCTTGTGCTGGCACTTCAGGTCCTCGTCCTAAGTCCCTCTCCAGCTCTCTTGGAGCCCCTTTAGGCACTGGAAGGGGCTCTAAGGTCTCCCTGGAGCCTTCTCTTCTCCAGGCGGAACAATACCATATTCCCTTAGCCTTTCCTGTCACTGTGCACAAACATCAGAGGTTTCCACGAGCCCAGTGCGCCCGTTGGGCAGGACAGGGCTGGTGGTGCCCTGAGAGCTGCGGGCACACCCCTGAGCACAAGACACGCTCGCTTGTCTCTTGCGTCAGCCCTGCTCTCCGCCAGAGCCCCAGGGCAAAGGTCTGCTGGGGCTGGAGGTGTCGGAGCCCCTCCATCTCCAAAGGGTGGGGTGAACCAGGGAGGTGAAGAGCTGAGGATCTAGTCCTGGTCATCCCAACACAAAACCTTGGCAGATACCACTTCACATGGATCTGGGTGGGGCAGATCCCCCTGCCTGGGCTTTCCTCATGCAGGGAACTCACCTCTTGGGCGGTGGGGTCTCTGCTGCTACAACACACCCCAGGGCAGAGTGACCGTGGACAGCTCCGGTGGCCACAATGCCCTGGCCGTGGATGCCAGCCTCAGCTGGGGCACACCCAGCTGGCCAGGGGGCTGCCATTGTGTGGCTGCCAGGTGGCAGCTCCTGTGTGATCCTCAGGCTCCCTGGAGAGCTGGCGCTCCTCCAGCCTTTGCCTTCAGGACTGCAGGCGAGCAAGTCCAGGCCTGAGCCTGCTCTTGGGCAAAGGGTGGGTCCGACAAGAAGATCTCATCGCTCCAGGCCTTTCTAAAATGAGCTGAGTTTCAGAGCTCTCTTTGTGGGAGCCACAAACACCACTGCCATTACATAAGGCACGTTTTGGGGGGTGGGCAGCAGGGTGAACTGAGAAGAAGCCCAGTTCCTGGGCCATAGTGGTGGTGCAAAGAACAGGGACTTCAGGGCCAGGTCCCGAAGGATCAGACTGTGCTATCTTCCCCATGGGATCTGCATTATTCCAGCACCAGGATGATGAGAGCCTTGGCTCTTTCTGAGCTCGAGCAGCACCTGACACAGGGGGTACAGTGTGGCTTGTGCCATTGGGAGGTCTGCACAGGCTCCTGGCTGTGGAGATGCCTATCCCAGTTTTCTTCCTTGCATATTCCCAATGCACCCAGCTGAACACAGCAAGACCCAGCTCTGTCTGACCCTGGGCTCCAGCTGGTGGCATCTGAGGTGCTGGCCTTGTCAGGAGTGAGGCCAGAGCAGGCAGCAGGTCCACCAGGATGCACAGAAAGTGTCTGGCCCGACGTCTGCTTTTGGCAGAAGCCAGGATGTTGTGTGTGGGATCTGCAGGGACAGATGGGCACCGACTCCCTCGGGGTGTGCAGGAGAAGCCCTTCACCTCCTCCACCCCAACAGGCTGGTGGGATCCATGCACAGGAAACCCTTCTCCAACAACAGGACTAAGCAGGAGGGAGCCCTGGGATGTGCCTCAAGGGTTCTTTGAGCACAGCAGGAGAGGAGATCGGCACATGAAGGGGCAGATTTTCTGTCCCCTCTTCCTGGGCACACATAGGGAAGTCCTGAGGCTTCCTAGGGACTGTGGTACTGGAAGCCCTTCCCAAGCCACCTCAGGGAGCAGGACCCAAGGGTCACTTTACCCATGGGCAGGTCCTCAGCCTTTGTGCAGACCCATCCCTCCCGCATCCTCCCTTCCCAGAAGTGACGGTGGCAGGCGGTGGCAGGTGGCCAGCTCCACCTGTCTGACAGGTAGAGCAAGGGTGGGGGCAGCGCCTGGCACCGCTGCCTGTCCCAGCCTGCCGGGGTGCTGCCAGGAGTCACCTGCTGCAGGAGCAGGAGGAGGGGTGCCCCCAGCCAGCAGTGCCACCGTGCAGGGACAGCTCTGCCCCACCAGAGACAGAAACCAGGAGGTGATGCACTGCTGGGTGAGGATATCCTGAGAAAGGGAGTTGGGGTTGTTCATCCTGGAAAGGAGAAGGCTCCAGGGAGACCTTAGAGTACCTTCCAGTGCCTAAAAGAAGCTTATAAAACAGAGGGAGAGCAACTTTTTACACAGGAAGATTGTGACAGGACAAGGGGGAACAGTGTTAAACTGAAAGAAGAGAGACTTAGATAAGATGTCAGGATGAAATTCTCCCCTGTGAGGGTGGGCAGGCCCTGGCACAGGTTGCCAGAGAAGCTGTGGCTGCCCCTGGATCCCTGGCAGTGTCCAAGGCCAGGCTGGATGGGGCTTGGAGCCCCCTGGTCTAGCGGAAGTTGTCCCTGCCCATGGCAGAGGGGTGGAACTGGACGATCCTCGAGGCCCCTTCCAACCCAAGCCTTCCAATGACTCTGTGCCTCTGTGGCTCTGTGGCTCCGTGACTCTGCCCCACATCATGTTACCCACAAGGACACAGCTGCACATGCGTGACCACACACGCAGGGAGTCACAGAGTGTCAGACACTTGCAGGCACACGGTTATGGGCACATACAGAGTGTGTTACGCTGGAAACACTCAGACACAGACACAAAACTGACCCAGGCAGAACAGGAAGGCTCCCGACACACACGGTGCACAGGCACACAGAGCGTGTGAGCTGTAGGTGCACACACAGACACACACAGAGATGCAGACTGCATTACTCAGGCACATCAGCAGTCACACACAGGGTTACTCACAAGCAGTTACTCACACAAGTCCCCACACAACTCCTCACCCATGGCCATACACACTCCCTCAGGCAGGTTGTACCCAACGTGGTGGTGGCCCAAGTCACATGCGTGTGCCACCTCCATCACCCACAGAAGATGTCCAGGTGTCCCCCCAGCCTCAGCCATGCTGTGGCTGGCCATACACACCCCAGCCTGTCTCTTTACTCCCAGCTCCCCGGATTGAGAAGGGCTTTGGGATGGGCAGAAATCCCTGAGGAGTGCTGACGGGACCAAGGAATCATGGTGGTGTGTCATGCCCTGCTGCAGCTCAGCTGGAGACAGCAGGGAAGGGCACCTGATGATATATGGTGAGTCCTCCCTGTTTCGTGGCAGCAGAACCCCAAACAGTCAGGAGCTGACCCCCAGCCTTGTCTGGTGAAGGTGCAAGCAGACCATGGGTGGACTCTTGCCCTTCCCTGGCATTTTATCAGGAGATGGTGAAGACAGGCTAGCCAGCACCCACCCTGCTCTGGCACCCATCCACCCAGTGTGTCCCCAGCAGGGGCTGTTCGGGCCTGTTCGGGGCACAGCTGGGCAGTGTCCAAGGGCTCTGTGACCTCACTCTGTATATTTTCCTAGTTTCAGTCCCCACAGACTGACGGCCTCAGAGCTGCAGGGACAGGCTCACGTGGGGTCAGAGACCTCCAGCATTCACAGCACCTCAGCATTAACCGAGAGTCACAAACACCCTCCCGGATCTGGCTGGGCCACTCCAGCCCTGAGTGACAACCCTTAACATCTTGCCCAGCTGCTTCCAAACAAGCCAAACAGCTTGAGGTCTTGCAAAGGTGCTGCGGACATCTCAACCCCCTCCCAAACCAAGCTGAAGTCCGGGCTGTGCCTGTCTCCTCCAGGGAGGGGTGAGAGTGCCATGCAGCTGCCCAGATGCAGAGGTAGGTGGGCACCTCTCTGCCTTGGCAAGCCAGCCACAGTGGGTCACACACATCAGCCCAAATGACTGATTTTTATCTCAGTTTGCCCAGGCAAAGGCCACCAAGCATCCCTGGGGCTGTGGGGTGTGGAGGACACGAGTCCCAGAACACAGGGGTAGGGTGATGGAGCTCACTGGGATGAAAGCAGCAATCAGGTCTCCATGGGGCAGACACGCTGGCCAGGGTTCAAAGCAAACTTCTGCAGCTGAGGGAGGTGAGGAGGACTGAGGGTGCAGCACAGCAAGAGGTGACTTGGCATTGTGCAGAAGTCCTGGTGCACAGGGTTCTGGGGAGACAGACCAGTTGGATCTAAACAGCATGTTGGGAATCTCAGAGCAGAGCCTACAGCAGTCTTTAGCTTGGTTCCCCCCACCTTGTCCCCAAACGGTGAGCAAATCCCATTTATCCTGAGGAAACAGGCACCTAACATGGGGTGTGCCCCAGGGAAAGCTGGATGGGGAAAGGGCCAGCGGCGGCAGCTGCGGTGACCCTGTGACTGTCCCACACTGGCCCCGGGCTGGCGATGAGCTCATTCCGCTGTGGTTACCCTCCCGCACTGCATGCCTGGTGCTTTGTCATGAGGCAAGAGGAGGAGGGGGAACAGGTTATTCAAGGTCTGCAGGGCGCAGGGCACGCACAGGGTGAGGGCAGGGGCTGGGGGTAGGAGAGCCGGGCCGGCAGGCAGGGTGCAGCCCCCTCCCCTTCCCACAGGAGCTCCGGGAAAGGGGGCTCAGGCACCAGGCACTGCCGTACAGCCACAGGGCACGAATGGAGGGAGCAGCAGACTTTGCCCCCGCCTACGAGGTGTGGCAGAGAGACTGAACAGTCTGCAGGGCATAATTATCATCAAAGCCGGAACAGGTGGGTTGGGATCAGGACGGGTCATATTTAGGTCAGGTCAGGAGACCTGACCTGCATGGGATCAACAGAATCCCCCCGTGATGGGTTTTGCAGCATGGCAGCCTCCCTCCATGCCCGGGGCAGGACATCCCTCCTCAACAGTCAGTGTGTCCCCCAGTGTCACATTGCCAGCCTGGGAACCAGCAGGTTCAGTGTGCCCAGATGGCCCAGAAAAATTCCACAGCCCTGGAGCACCCTCCTGCCCTCCCCAGGCTTTTCTTCTTTGCCCCCTGTTCCCCAAAGTGGGCAAATTCCTTCTGGGGACCCTGCAAGCACCGGGACCGGGCACAGCAGCCCTTCTGCTCTGCCATCCCAGGGCGTTGTACCCTCTGAGCGCCTTGGAGACCTGGTGATGCTTTCACAGAGTACTGCTCCTTCTCTTCTGCTCCAGCCCCTGCTTTTCCAGCTGGCAGATGCCACAGCCAGAGCCCCTGTGGACCCTGTGCCCATCCCACACACCTTTGTGTGGTGCTGACCCCTTCCCCTGCACCACACACACGGTGCACAGGCCACAGACCCTCATCTCACACACACCCCAGCCCTGCACACACACACTCACCATCCTTGCCTCTATCCTTCCCCCCATCCATGTCCCTCTCTGCTCTGCCCCATGGGCTGGAGGCTGGGGTCTTGGAGGGGGTCATGACTGCTGACAGAGAGGGTTGTCTCGGAGGGCTCAGGGCTGGAAACACGGTACCACATGTGGTCTGTACAAAGATTTGACTTCTGCCAAGGTCTCCAGAAAACTGAGGAGGGGCTGGGGAAGCACTGTGAGAGGTGAGGATGCTCCCAAGCCTGCCAGCCCCATGGTGTCCCAGAGCCAGCCCTGTCACTGGCACACAGTCAGATGCAGGCAAAGGACTGCTGGGGCTCCATTCCTAGCCCAAGGCAAGAGCCAGCAGGGACCTCTGCTCCCAAGGGCTGAGGGACTACAGGAGTCCCCCTTCTTGTGGACAGCTCAAGCATTGCCCCAACAGTGCATCTGTTGGGGCAACTTGCTCCAGACACCTGCCTGGGAAATGGCGGCAGCTCCTCCCTGCCCTGATGATGGTTGGAAATATTCTCTTTTCATGCTGAAGTACGGTCAGAGACACTGTTGTTCAGTCACTATTCCTTCCACGACCTTTGTGTGTGGCCAGAAGAGCTGTCCCCCATTCCTGATGGCTTCTTGGAGACCATCAGGCTGGGCTGCACCCACATCCCAAGATCTGGGGATGGAGGGAAGAGCAGAGCTGAGGGCACCTGCCCTGGATGGGGGCAGAAGGATGCCCTGTGGAGGGATGACCCCATACAGAAAGCTTCCAGGCACCAGCAGTGCAGGGGGCATGTCAGCAGTGGAAAGGAGAGAGGGTTTGGGATATCTACAAACCTGGCACCCTCCCAGGGGCACGGCCAGGCACGGCTGAGCTGCAGGATGCCTGGTGCAGCCAGCACCGCAGCGGGTCCCTGGGTCCCTCCCTGAGCTGCTGGGTGGAGGGAGCTCCTCACAGGGCCCCCCGTTCTGGTGTAACCCAGGTGCTGTTTGTGTTGTGGGAGGTGTGTGTGCGCACGCGTGTGTACGTGTGGGCAGGGCCCCCGAGCATGGAGCTCAGTGAGAATGCCGTGTCAGACGGGTTGGGCCACCACCCATACATTCATTTTGCAAACAGCCGTGGGGTCATGAGCTACATAAAGGGCAAGTGTAGGTTGTGCCAGCACCCATGCTGAGCCCTGCCTCCTCATCTAGGTCACCCCAGGAGAGACAGGATGCAGTGGAGCACAGGCAGTGGATGGAAGGATGCAGGGAAACTCTGCCCTGGGACAAATAAAGCACAGAACCAACTCAGGCAAAACCGAGATGAGGGACTGAGGATTCCTCTAGCCAAGTGCCTGGTGGGTCTGTAACAGCTGGAGCTGCATTCCTGTGCACCTCCCCCAGCACTGGGCACAAGGATCTGGGGTTCATGACCAGCTGGCTGGACTCCCTGTGAAGATATGGGAAACTAGGGAGGTTCCTGGCACCCCTCCAGATCTCCAGGGCAGCTGGGGATCTTGCAATCCTGCTGGTTCTCCCAGGGCTGCTGAGGGTGGCCAGGCTTTTAGCTCAGTTTAGCCATAGTGACCCCAACACCACCTACCTGTTCCTTGGTGCAGCAGCCAAAGCCACGGCTGATGTTCTGGCTGAGGGGCTTCAGCCCCTGCTGACCCTGCTCTCACAGCAGTCCTGCACTGGCTGGGGATCCCACTGTCTGCTGTTCCACCTTCCATCCCACACATCCTGCAGGCAGAGGCATCAGAGCACAGCCCGGGGAGATCCAAGGTCACCTCATCAGCCTGAACTGGTGGTTTCCCAGAAGAGGGATGTGGAAGCCTTGACACAGCCCTGCTTTTCCAGCACCTTGGGTGGGTCTCTCAATTGCAGAGGGCATTTAGGGTGCAGGGGCAGCTCTGTGTCCCAGGGGTGGGAACCCTGTGGGGCTGCAGACTCTGGGGAGCTCTGTCTCTTTTCAGACATGTGCTGGTCCTGAAACTAATTTGCCTTCAAACCTGTTGCTCACAGAAATAAAATGCAACAACGTGCCAGCAGAGACCCCAAACTATGACCATTTTGAAAACCTTCCTTTCCCCCAGCCTGCAGCCCTGTGTCCTGCTCTCACAGGTGCTCGCCTGCCCCTGCCCTCTGACAGAGAGCTGTGCAGCTCCTGGACAGCAGATCAGGGGCTTAGCAAGTGTGGCAGAGCTCTCACTCCTTTTAATGCAGGACTGGATCCGCTCGGACAAAGGCAGCACCTTGCCCCCATTTCCCGGAGAAAGGAAGAGCTGTCAGGGCGGGGAAGGACTGTGGGACCCTCTGAACTTTGCTCCTGCCTGCCTGGCAACGGGGCAGTTCATGTGGCACCCTCGGGCCCTGCAGAGGCACTGCCCGATGATGCCACACGTGCCACGGACTGTGGGGCTGGTCCCCAGCCCTGCCCCTCGCTGCACGCATTGCTGACTTGCTGCCTGACCTTGGGCTGTCCAGAGAGTCCCTGTGGCCCTGGACTTGCCGAGGACTGGGCTCGGCTGAGCTGCAGGCGGCCAGGCATGGAAATTCCCCACCTCCCTCCCATGGCTCTCCCCGGGCCGGCCAGCGCCGATCCCCCGAGCCTGGAGAACAGCCGTGTCCTGACTCGGCAAAACCCCACACGAGCAAGCCCTGACAGCGCTGCGGGAGGAGCTGGCTGCAAACAGTGGTCTCTTTGTCATGGCTGGGAGCAGGCGGGTGCCATGCTCCTGGGACTGATTTATTTATTTATGGAGGTGAATGCTTACAGCGTGTTTGAAAGGAAAACACGGCACCTCGGGGCCCTGCAAGCAGCGGTCAGGCCCCGGCACCCAGAGCTGGACATGTGTCCTGGAGGGTGGGAAGGGCTCGGAGAACGCAGGTATCATCAAGTCCCAGTGCAGAGCCCACCCCAGCCCTGCTGCAGGCTGTTTGGGAAAGGGGACACTGAGGAAAGGAGGAAAGGACAGCAGAAGTCCTTGTACAGGATCCTTCCAGCACTGTCCTGTGGCTAGGATCTGAGGCAAACACCACATCCAGCCCTTCAGGGCTTGTCTGGATCTGCTCCAGCCCTGACACAAGCTCATCCCACACCTGGACCAGCACACGGAGTGCTGCACCCCCACGGGCAGCTCCTCCCTGCCTTTGGCTCACAACCACAGCGAGGATGCCACTGGGGTGCCACAGAATCGCTGATGTGACACCTGATGCCATGTCCTCCAGCATCCCTCTGCTCCTGGGACTGGGGGCAGTGGGCAGGGAAGATCAGGAGCCAAACTAAGTGAGGTTGCAGTTAGGAAAAGAAAAGGTTTTGATCAATTTTAGGCTGTCCTGTGGGCAGAGGAGCTTCATGTCTACCCAAACTGGAGGTCTTGGCTGCCATGGGACTTCACTCCCACAGCCTGGCAGCAGCAGAGTTCTCCATGGCGTGAGCTCAGCTGGCCAAACCCCCTCCCAAGGTGCAGCTCACTTGCCTGCAGAGAGGACTGTCTGTGTGTTTTGGGGGGCAGGCCAGGTTAGAAGCTGGTAGGTGTGCTGGAGGGAGCTGAGTGTAACCTTGGGCTGTGGAGGGAAGATGTTGAAATGTTCATATTTATCCTCCATCAGTGAGTGTCATCTCACTAACCACGGTGCCACCTTGGCCACCCTTTTCCTGGCACACCTGGGCATCATTCTCCCCATCAGTGAGGATGGCACAGTGGTCCTGCCTGTTCTCCATCAAGGCACATGATCAGATCCTTGGGGCAGCTCCTGCTGGAGGCCCATTCCTGTGGCCCTGAGGTGATCACAGCCACAGGGATGGCTCCACCCTGGAGCTATGGTAATTTTGGGTCAGGACCTCAGGAAGCCTGAGGTGTTCAGCAGCTTGTGCTCATAGTGCTAGTGACCTGCAGAGGGGAATGTGTGCTTCTGGGGACATCCAGCTCTCCAGCCCTCGGCATCCTGTGGGAGGATGACCAGCAGTGATGGTGTGAGTGCGTGGGTCACACCCATCAGTCCTGCTGCAGCTTGGCCGGTGCTCTCCCAACAGCACACCATGATGGCCCTCGTGTCTAGCAAGGCTGGGGCAGGTTCAGTGGGAGAAGGTGGGATTTAAGCCCGTCACCAGGAGAAACTGATGGCCAGCAGTGCTTTATGATGAGGTCTGGCAAATGTGGGGTGTGAGTGGAGCTGTAGGAGTACCCTACCCTACTGCAGCTGCTTCTCTGAGCACAGCTGATGCTGGTGATGGGGTGGCCAAGCCAGCCTGGACCATCTCCAGCCCTCTCCACACACACAGAGCTGGACTTGGCTGGCCTGGGAATGGCCACAGGAGGGCAATGACCACACAGGACACCTGGACAGTACTTGTAACAAACTCTATCAAGAGACCTGTCCTGCATGGAGCTGGTGAGCCCATGTAACGCCGTGGGCCACCCTCCAAGCACAGAGCTGGGCTGTTTGTTCTTTTGCTTGTATAGCACCGGCTTTCTTCCAGTTTGGCTTCAAAGAGTCCACAAGCGACAGAAATGAGCACATCAGCTGTTCCATTTCTGCTGAAAAAAGACACCTGCACCAACCAGAGCACAACTTTCCTGCTTTGAATTCATCGCAGACTGAGTCTGGAGAGGTTCTGCTCTGTCAGCAGACTGGTCTGTAGATGTCTTCGTGTTATCCTTCTGAACAAGGAGAAATCTGTTCAAACCAGCCCAGCTGTTTGATCAGTGCAGTTTGATTCCCAGTGCCACTTGCCTGGGAGAAGCCTGACAAGTCACTGGGGTGCTTGAGCTCTCCTCAGTCATTAGCTGTGGACAGCCATGAGTTTGTAGCCACCAAACAGGAGATAACAAACCCTAAGAGCAAAAGCAGGGTTCAGTGCCCTGTCATGGCTGAGACCATGGGACAACGATGGCACGGAGGAGGGTACATGTTCAGGTGCCATGGCTAGACTGGCTCAGACCCAGGGTACACCCCTGCTCCCAGCACCCACCCAGTAAGGCAAGTTGCCATTCCCACGTAGAAATACTTGTGTCATCCCCACGACCATCATACGGGGATGACGGCATCCACAGGATAATGCAGACCTGTTCACCCCTGAAAGCAACCTGGTGAATCCCTCCTGTGCCCCACAGGAACCCTTCTGCTCTGGCAGTTGTGGCTTCCAGTATCCCCCACCCTGCAGCCTCCCAGCTCAAACTGGATCTGTGTTTTTATTGCAAAGCCTGCTGTGGGGAGAGCAGGGGAGGCAGGCCTGGGGACACAGCCAGTGCTGTCCCTCCCTGCCAGCTGCTGGCTCTCTCCATGTGCTGTTTGCTCAGCACTGGGTGCCGTGTGAAGGCAAACACGGCTGTGCTGGGAGGAGCAGAAACGAGGGCAAACAGAGACTGTCCCAGTGAGTGGTGAGTGGTGTTTGGGGGTTTCCAGGGCACAGTCAAAGCCGATGGCACCCCAGGGCCCTGACAGCCCCTCACCTCTTTCAGTGGTGTGGGACACTTTGTCCAGGGGCTCTGGCTGCCACAGCCCCAGCAGTGTGTCCTGCTCAGCCCCAAACTGCTTTCCAAGAGAGCAGATTTAAACTGTGCCATGAGAACCAGGCAGACCAAACCCCCCAGGAGAGAGCTTGGTGGTTCCTGAGGACACAGAGACAGTCCCCAGCAGGAAGGTGTTAATGCCATCACACTAAATTTGCCATCATTGTGTGCCATCCTGAGAAGCAGGGCCTGGACTGGTCGGTGACCCTGAGCACCAGCAGCAGTGTCCCCCCACCCCACACGCAGTGCCTGTTCCTCCTCTCTAAGCCCCAGGCATGTCCTCTCCTGGTGTCCCCTCTGCAGCCCTGTCCCCCCCCTCTCAGCTCCCTTTGGCTGCCCCAGTGGAGGGGAGGGAAGGGAGGAGCATCTTTCCAGTGCTGCTGGGGAAGGACAAGCCAAGTTCAAACCAGCAGCACCTGGGGCAGACAAGGTGCCCATCTGACACGAAAAGAGCCATGGTGGGACCTTGCACATCTGGCTCCTCAGGAGCCTGCAGCCCATGGCCAGAGCTGAGCCCGTGCCAGGCTGGGACCTGGCTGACCCTTGGCTGTAGGAGCCTCTGAACAATGTAAGTCACCTCCTCTTCCTCCTCCTCTAATTAGCACAGCCATTTGCTGGGGAGCTGTGCTAATTTTCTCTTATGACATCTCAGGTCAGGGACAGTCCTAATTTTCCTTCTAACACCTTCTGAACCTGACGTGCTGAGAACAGAGCCTGCTCATCACACCTGTGCTGCAGCAGGCTTTGCTCTCTGCTGGGCCCATGCAGGAGAGAGCAAACTGCCCCTGCACTTTGGGAGCCGTTTTTACACCTCTGGAAAGGGTACCCAAAATAACTTCTCACCTCCCCCCATCTACCCCACAGGTAGTGGCAGAAGGGCCACAGTGTCCCTGACATGCCAGGAGCCACCCTGACCCCAGCCACAGGGATGTGACCCAGGCTGCACAAAAACACAGGCATTTCCAGGACCACCTCTGCCCATTTAAAGCAGAAAGAGAAATCCAGCGTTCACAGGCTGATTGCTGCATGCTCGAGGTGTGTCTGCGGACGCATTGTCCGTCCCACGGTGCGGTCTGAAGTCCAGGAGATAAGAGGTTGGGGAAAGCACTCTGCGGAGCCACTGTGGGAGAGATTCCAGGGTCTGGCAGAGGGTGTGGAACAGGTTCCCACTGCACTGTGCTGGTGCTGCCAGGTTCTACTGGGAGAGGTCAGGTCCCCAGTGGCACCGGTCCAGTGCAGGGCCGGCTGCCTCCACTCTGCCCAGCAGTGCACAGGGGCAGGGGGACATCACTGGGACGTGCAGGAGCACCCAGCCAGGGTGGTGGGAGGTGGGAGATGGCAAGAGGCATGGCTGGGACTCACAGCAGGCAGAGGGGAGCAAACGCTGCTTTGCCAAAGCTCCCTGCACCCGCCCATCTCCACACAACAGTCCTTTGTTCCTGCCTGTCACAGCAGGGACCATGTCCCTGTCCCCGCTGCTGCTCCATGAGTGACAGATGAGCCCCACGGCCCTGGTGACTCCAGCAGGCAAAATGAGAATAATTAGAAGGAGGTGCCTTTATTACAGATGTCTGTGAGGGCCTGCAGATTCTGACCTGGGAGGCCCTTTGATCTCAGCTTTTGAAACCCTATAGCTTTGCTGACAGAGCTGTTCTGTATTTCCAGGTCACCAGGATGATCATTTCCCTCTGGGAACAATGAGGTCTTTATGCTGCCCTGTGTGCTGGACTATCCCTGTGTGGAACGAGCTGGTGTGCAGGAGGATGTGCTGCTGCACAAGCCCTGTTGGCCTCCACTGCTTCTCTGGGTGGATGAGGGACAGCAGCAGGAGAGCCCACCTAGCTCAGCATCCTCGTTCCCAATGGATAATGGGAGGCTCTTAGTGCCAGGAGATCAAATTTACCCAATGTACAGCCCTGTGGGAGGGTCTTTAGTCCCCAGGATGTACCCGAACCCTTCCTTCTCCCTGGGGAAAAGCCCTGCATATCCCCAGCCCCAGTGGCCAACCCAAAGTCGAGCCTCTGGGATGGGTCACACAGGGAGTCTGCATGTGGGAGTTTCTGTGCCTCCCAGTGCAGGGGACCCAACAGCTCACAGCAGGGAGCAGGAAATGTCAGAGTTCCTGAGCAGGTCCCTGAGCCAGGGCACTGCAGGGTGGGCACCTCTGTTGTGTGCAGTTTGGAGGGCTCCTGGCATAGTCCCCAAAACAGCAGCTCCCCAGGCACTGTCCGGGGTCTCCTCACTGCCCCACGCTCAGGCCCCTGTGCTCTGCTGGTGGCCAGGCAGTAGGAGAAAGCCCTAAGCCTGTGTTTCTCAGGGCAACATGGACTTTGCTGGTGGGAGAGCCATGTTGTAGAGCCTGGAAGCTCTGGTTACCTGGGGACAAGGCAAGGACAGAGAAGCACTTGGGGAGAAGACCCTCAACACCCCCTTGTCCCTTGTCCCACTTCGGGATTTTGTCTGAACTGAAAAAGCAGCATCTGAAAAAAACCAGCATCTTCCTGGTTGATGTGGTCTGTCTGTGCCTTTTCAGCTCCACAGCCTTCCTCAGCCTGGCAATCTGCAGTGATACCTTCCTCTCCCTTTTCTCTCCTGTCAGGCTCTCTGGGAGTCCATACCCCTCTCCTTCTGGTCCCAGTTTGGTTGGGGCTGCTGGAGGCTGTGGTTTGCTTTTGCCTTTGTCAAAACAACACATTGTTTGGTGGCAGCTGCAGGTGTGGGGACCGGTCCTGCCAGTTCCCTTGGTTGGGATGGTTTTTGCTGGGGTACAAGGTAAAATTTTGACTGGATAAGCTCCAAGACCTGGTCCCTGGGGAACAGGGTGTCCCCACAGGTGCTCTGGGAACACGCGCTGGGGACACCCATGGGCTGTGCTTGGGTGATGATTTTCATCCCTCCACACCTGACCGAGTGTGGCTGTTCCCGGCCTGAGGAATGAAATGAGCTGTCCTTGTGGAGGCCAGCAGTGTTAGCCACTGTCTTCCATGTTCCAACAGCAACTGGCTCCAGTGCCAGAGACCAGCTCACCTATCTCCTGTACCCATGGAGGCTTGGTAGGCACTGTGGGATGGGGCACGGTGAATCCAGAGCACAGAGCCTGGGCAGCAGCTGGTGCAGAGATCTGTGGTGGTGGTAACTGCCTGGCTATTCATGGATATATATTTATGGATATATATTCATGGATGCATATTCATGGATAACAGGAACACAGCCAGCAGTGTGCAGTCTCCCTGTGTGCTTGCTGCCCTCTCCTTGCACTGCATGTCACCTCCTGGTTTTGCAAAGCAAATCCTGGCTGTGCAGGGGCCATGGAGTGGGGGATACTTGCTCATTGGACAGATAAATTCCCCAGGGACCAGAGCTGGAGCCAGCAGTCACCCTCTGTCAGTGGGGTGTGGGACGTGGGGGCACACACACCCCACCCTGCTCCCCCTCCCCACCATGCTCTGGCAGAGCTGTCTCCAGGCAACCCAGCCAGAACAAGGAGTCTCTCCCCTGCCGAGGTGTGCTGGTGCCACACATGCCTCACATACCTGGATGCAGGCATCACCAGGATCACTAACCCTTTCCTATTCTCCATACAGCAATGCCAGCTGAGTACTGGTGTCCCAAGGTCTCACTGTGAGGATCCAGCACAGTGTAGGCAGTGCTGGCACCCACCTAGGCCAGGAGCCAAGAGCCTCCGTGGTGCTGAACCTTGGCTTTGCTGCCTCTGCACGTGTCCTTTAGAGCAAACTAAAGTGCAGCTCACCCTCCTTGAACCCTGTCACCTGTGGTCTGCTACCACCTCTCAGGCACTTGGACTGCACCTCCCTCCATCACCCTCTCAGACAAGCATGCCCCCAGCTGCCTTAGAGAAACAGAAGTCATAGAATGGTTTGGGTTGGAAGGGACTTTAGAAATCATCTCATTCCACCCCCCTACCATGGGCAGGGATACTTTCCACTATCCCAGGTTGCTCCAAGCCCCATCCAACCTGGCCTTGGACACTGAGGGATGGGGCAGCCCTCACCACCCTTACAGGGAAGAATATCTTCCTAATCTCTAATGTAGCCCTGCCCTCAGGGTTTGAACCATTCCCCCTTCTCCCGTGTCCTAAGTCACAATGAAATGTGTCATGATGTATAGAGCCCACTGCAGGTGGGGGCTTCCCAGAAGCTCTTTGCCTGCCCTAAGCAGTGTTCAGAGGGATCAGACTGGATCCCTGCATGTCTCCAGGATGCTGAAAGGCCCACCACGTTCCCTGCAGCATCTCCCACTCCCAGATGCAGCATGGCCAGCTATCCACTGGCTACCAGTGGCTGCTCTGAGCAAGCACTCACCCCATGCTCAGGCCATGGCGATCTGACATATCCTGCACCCAAACCTGGAACATGCAGGACTGTTAGGAAGGAAGCCTGGGGACAAATCAACATGAACCACAACTGTGTGGCTCTTCTGGCTCATTGCAAACCTCCCAGCCCACATTTCACATCCTTGGAGGAGGAAGGTGCCTTTTCTGCTGGAATCTGAGGCTCAGGACCGGATGTGTGCAGGGCCAGGGAAGGGGGAGAGCTTTGGCTTTTTTTGGCAGGTGTTTTCAAAGCCTCACTGCCCAGGCATTCTGTGGCGCCGTGCAGTTTGGTTTTGCTTGGCTAGCTTGGCTGTTTTTTTGCCCAAGCAAAGAGCTTTTCCCTTCCCTGGCTTGGAGGAGCTGCAGAAGCAATCTTTCAGCTGCCTTGAGGTGAACTGAACTGCTGCTGGCCTGACACCAGAGGAGCAGGACCACTGGGAGTGGTGCCACCCCATCCCAGCCCCAAGCCTTGGGAAGCTGAGCTGGGGAGAGAAAGCACACCAAGAGACTCCAGCTGAGCTGCTTCATCTGCCCTGGAGAGAGGTCAACACCAGAGAGCCACCAGGCTTTTGCCTCTTGCTAGAGCTCCTCCGTGGAAGCTCCACTTCCCTCAGCATGAAAGCTGGCGCCATCTCATACCACATGTTGGGAAGGGGGATTTCTTCAACATTTGCCCCACTCTCTGGGCATTTTTGGGTCTTTGTCCCTCTGTGTGTGTACATGGGGTGTGAGTTCTGATAGTTTGGTGTTTAGCCGTTGTTTGCTTTTCTTCCTTGCCTTGTGGGCATTGTTGTTAATAAACTGTCGGGTGTTCTTTCTCACTTTCCTCTATTAGCATTCATTTTTCTGTCGGTGGAGGGGGATTGTTGAAACCCTTTAGAGGAGACTACTCATTGCAGAGTGTCTCCTCTTAAATTTGTCTCCAAACTGAGACACCCACACTACAAGCTTCTCCTGCTTCTTCCAGCCTGCTGTCTGCCTGGCTTCAGGCAGCCCATGATCTGACACCCTGGGACTGCCTGAAGTGCTTCTTTCCCCTGAGCCAGCCTGCCTATCCTGACCATATCCAGAGATTCATGCCATCCAGGTCCATGCTCCCAAGAGGCCTCTAGCCAAAGCCCTAACATCACAGGGGTGTGGGGGTGGTCTGGACACCCTCAGCCTCTCTGCTGCAGCTCCAGCTCCTCATAAACCTGCACAGCCCACGGTGGAGCAGGAGGTCTGCAGGATGGAGCAAAATCACGAGTGGGATGTTCTGTGCCTGAGACCAGAACAGCATGTGTTTGGAAGAGAGAGCCTGAGCATCAGCACAGGCATGGCTCTCAGGGGTGCTGGGTGTTACACCCACAGCACAAGCTGCGATATTTTGAAGCCCTAGCAAGTGGCACAAAGAAGGAAAGGGGCAGGCCAACCATGAAACATCACATGAGATCAGGCAGGTGCCTCTGGAGGACTCCAAAGCTGAGCTACACACAGGCAGTACCCAGCCCACTCTGTGCTCCAGGTCCTTGGCTAGGCAGAAGGGTAGGATGGAGTCTGAGCTGCTCAGGGGTGCCAGGAAATTTTTGTTTGTTTCCCAGAGAGGTGGATCCCAGGAGATTTGTGGGACTGCTAGCCCAGAATCTCCTTGGCTGTGAGTTCTGCCCACTGGCCCAGTAGTCCAAGAGGCTCTGCCAAGTGGTGGCTGGTTCAGGCGGTGCCAGCCTGAGCACAGCTCTCACCACCAGCACACTCTGGCTGGTGGGTATTTCGCAGGTGTCTGATGGCAAGCACCCAGGTGACTGGTCCCTGAGGGCAAGCTGAGCTGACCTGAGCTGGGGGTGCAGGTCTGAGTGACAGAGCTCCACTACAGTGCTGAGTGCAGGGCACACAGCATGGAGGTGAGCAGGGAAAGCCAGGCAAGGAGCTCAGAGCACCTGGAACAGTCTGGCACCTATGCCATATTTCCATCTCCTCAGGTGTTACTGCTGTTGCAGTATTGCCAGCTCTGGAGTGAAAGGAGTTTAGGGAAACCCCAGCTTGGTGATGAGACCAGATTTAGATCTTGTGGCTAACGAAGAAAGCCTCCTCCAGGGCATCTTCCAGCACCAGCACCCAGTCTGGGGCAGGTTTCCAAGCCAATGGGCATTCTGTTCCGTCCCAGGCAGTATGGCTCATGCTCAGAAAGGCAGCTCAGAGCCACAGGGCAGCCCCACGCTGGAAGAAGCGGTGGGCGGAAATGCCCAGGGTGATACATACACAGCAGCGTGTGCAGAGCCAAAGGATGGGGAGATCCCCATGGTAAGCAAACCAGTAAAGCAGAGGAGGAATTAACGGTGGGGTTCACCTGCCTGAGACAGAAATAGAAATGCCCGGCAGCCCCAAGAACTGAGATGAGCCTGCCCACTGCCCCCACCTCTCCAAGCTGGTAGGCTGTGCCTGGACCAGCTCTAGGCACATGGGGGTGAGCCTGTGACTCACAGCAGCCCACTCCCCAAACATGGCACAAGTCCCTCTGGGCCCTGCCAGGTGCTGGGGTGAGCCAAGAGCTGAGACCTGACACTACCTTAGAGGGTTGCTCACGCCTTCCACATGAAGCTGGCGCTGGCAGCCTGCACTGTGCAGCACCCAGGCTGATGGCCCATGGGCAGGGCTGAGCCCCAGCACAGGCTCTGTAGCCACCAGCCCAGTGGAGGCCAGCCTGACCCTCCCAACCCGTGCCTCCTCTTTTGGCCAGGGGTGCTGGGAGCAGGGCTCCTGGAGCAGCCCAGGCTTGGACAGTTTTGGGGAACTTCCAGCCCAGTGCCCTGTGCCACAGGTCCTTGTGTCACTCTGCACCAGGTGACAGCGCCATCCTGCCACGCTGCCGTAAGGACTTGTTTCCATGTCAGGGAACTGCATTACTTCAGAACGAGTGGAAAGGAGCTGAAGTCCTCCCTGATGGAACCTTGGCACAGCTGGCTCTTCTCAGAGGTCCTGCAAGGTGTAGAGATCGCCTTGAGAGTCTCCCAGCACCAGTCCTGACTGGGTCCCAGTGATGATGGAGTGGGGGGCCAGCTGCTGCCAGGAACAGGGTTCCTGCTGGCTCAGAGAGCCAGAGTCAAATTCTTCATGCAGAGTGTCTGCATTTTTTTCTGAGCTTCATTTGCATGGTGCTTGGGTAAGAGTCATTTCCCTCTCCCAGCAGCAGTGGCTGGCCCTGGGTGCACATCCTGAGGGAACTTGGGAGGGGTGTACTGCCAAACCTTTGCAGGGAGCAGAAACTGCCCCCAGCTCCAAGACTCCTCTTGGAAAGCTGAGGGGTCCTGGACATGCTGTCCTCCCCACATGGGGGTAGAGCATGATGTGCTCGGTCCTGTGGAGGATGTGTCTGATGTCCTCTCACTGGTAAACTGAGTCAGCTGCCTCCCACCTGGGAGCCCTTCTGCCATGGATGAGGAAACTGAAGCAGGTAGAAGTCGTGACACTCCGATTTTCAGGCATGCTGAGGAGGATCTGGGCCCCGGCACCTCGCAGGAGAGGGACCCACGCTGGTGGCACTGCAGAGAGGAGAGGGCAGGATGGTGGCAGCAGGAGCAGCCTGGAGTGTGGGATGACTCAGCGGTGATGTGTGAAGGGTGAGGCTCAGCCCAGCCTTTCGCAATGTGTTTACCAGCACCTGGGTGGCTGGTGCCTTCCAGGACGTGCAGCCCATCCTCCTCAGTCCCGAACCTGCTTGCCAGCCTCAGCGCAGCTGAGGAGTGACCTGTTCCAACCCCAGTCTCGTTGGCTTATCGTGGGGCGCTGGGCAGGGAGCCTCTGGCCAGCCCTCTGCTCCAGCACTGCTGCTGGCACGCTGCCCCTGCCCAGGGGACAGCAGTAGCCCAAACTGAGGTCATGGAGTATCCTCCCAGGGCAGCCAAAAACTGACAGGTGCACAAAAGCACAGTCCCAAACCATGGGAGGGCGGTGGCACATTGGAGCAGTTACATCTAGATGATGTCAGCCCAGGGACAGGGACAGAAATTCCCCTGCATTCCTTACAGCATTTGCTGACTGCCACCCAAGCCACCTGGCCACCTTCTGCCAGCTGCCAAGATACGTGTCTTGTGTGGGCAGGACACAGAAAGTCAGGGGAAAGTCCCTTTATATGGATAGTTTTAGAGCTAAACATGCTGTTTTGAGAAATTTCCCTAGGGGTAAGTCAAGGGCAACAGATGCAAAAAATATTTTATTTCAGTTCAGCTTCTTGTGGAGCTTGAGATGGGAAATGCTGGTCAGAAGCCAAAACACCATTTCCTTCCACAGTGGGCTGGGAAGGAGTGTGTCAGGCCCATCTCCCTGCTTTCTGCTCTAGGTTAACCTGTTTTTGCTGCTGCAGCACTGCCAGGGATGGACACTCAGCACCATGGTCATCAGTGCTCCTGCTGCAAATGGAAACACCTGCTGTGTCATGGGCAGGAGTGCCTGGCACATGAAGACCCCAGACAAGAGGTCCTGGAGCCTTCAGTGGAGATCTCAGGTGCTTTCAGCAGGTCCATGTTGATCCCAGCCACACTGGACATGGGGCACCGCAGAGCAGTGCCATTGCCTGCTGCATCCTGCTGGCACCTGGCCAGCCCGGACCCTTTGTCATGCTGAGCAGATAACCTGTGTGCAGCAGTTAACCTCAAAACACCGTTCCCAGTTAACCTAGTTTGGCTCTGGGTAAGGCTGGGCCTTCCAGAGAAAACCACATGTGGGCTTGTCTCCTGCTGGCCTCTTTGTTGGCCCGTTTCCATCGCGTGATTCACATCAGTTCCCAGTGCCAACGGCTGAGAAGGAACCTGTGTCATTGCATTGTCCCTGGGATATTTACTGCCTGGTTACCGATCAACGTTCAGGCTGGCAGGAGCTTGCACTGCAGGCACAAACTGGTGTCCCCAGCCAGGCAGGAGCTGTGGCTGGGTCAAGGTGGGCAGCTGACCTGGCTCCTCCAGCATCACAGTGCTGTGGGGATGGATGGTGAGAGGCAGCTGGGCAGTGCCATGGCTTGGCATTGCTCTTGATACCCGCTCTGGCTGCCTGGGGAGGGCTCAGCCGTTCTCACTGCCCTCCGGGCTCCTGCCAGGCACTCGCTCCACCCCAATGGTGCCCCAGCATTCACCCTGACTGCTTTGCTGCCCCAGCTTCACAGCAGGAACATCAGAGAGGGCAGGGCCCACACATGAAAGAGAAATGTCTTCACCCACCCCATGCCAGGAATATCTGCCCACAGGGCATGTGCACTCATGGGCACGGCACGTTTTGCCTCAGCAGATTCTCTAATGGGTCCCCAAATGCATATTCAGCCCAGCCCCTTCCTCTCTCGGGCTGACCTGCAGCTTCCATGCTGCAGCAGGACCTGGCAGAAACCAACTCTTGCCCCCATTCCTGGGTTCAGAGGGTATCCAGGGAGGTGGGGAAGGTGCTGTATAGCACATTCAGGAGCCACCCATGCTGTAAATCAGTAACTCAGCGACAGGTCCTCATGTGACTCCGCAGTCTGTGGCCTCTGCCTTCGGATGGTGGGCAGGAACAGGCAATGATGTGGCTATCGAGTACCACACACCCCAGCTGCCACCACCCTGCAGTGCTGGGCGCTGGGACATGCACATGGGTGTGCAGCAGCGGGGCAGGGGATGGGGCAGCTCCTCTACCCCGGGGGTCCTGCTCACCCCATGCTCCTGGTGCTGCAGAGCAGGTGGCTGTGGCATGCTGGGGCTGGGGGCTCAGCTCTGGGACACACACCTGAGCCTCTTCTTCTCATGGTCCTTGCTTAGTGATGCCCCTCATTTGGGACCAGCTCTTCCCTGACCACATCTCATCACTTACGCAGAGTGACGGGAACTAACTTAGCCCCTTGGTGGTCTCTGGCAGATGACACTTCTGGGATAGGAGTGTCACCCATCCTTCCAGCAACCTCCAGGGCCTGAAATAAAGTTTTATTTCAATTATCTTATTTATAACAGTGAGAGACAGAGGGAGCAGCAAAAAACCTGTTTCTATGGCAACCAGGAATAACTTCCTTGGAGCAGTCCTGTTTCTGCCAATCTCCAGCATGGCCTCTTGAAGAGCCCTGTGACAACTAAAGCAGGGTCCCCCAGCTGCGGAGTGCACCCTTTCCTGGTTTCTCTACCCGCTGCCTTTGCTATACTGTCCCGCTCTGCAAAAAACAGAGCCAAAAGGGATTTCTGGAGTTTCAAAGCTGGGGGAGCAGGACAGGGACCTGCCCTTGTTCAGCCCAGCCTGCATCCCACCATCTCTTTGCTGCCGGCAAGTGCTTCACACTGGCAGTCCCAGTCAGACTGGGAGAGCCTCTGCCCCATCCTGCGCTTCTGCAAGCTACAGCGGCAGGTGATGGCACACTGTTCACCCTGTCCCACAGCGGCAGCGGTATTCCTACATGGAAATCTCACTGGGAGTCCATGAGTTCTGGGAGAAGGCACCCAGTGCTGCATTGCCTCATGCCTACATGGGGCAACTCAGCACAGGGGTGCGGGGGCTCATCACCCATCCCTGGAGCAGGGAGGGACTTCTGTGCTCCCAGATAGCTCATGGCACTGCATGGCACAGCGTCCTCCATGCCCACAGCTGGAGAGCACCCTGGAAGGAGTTACCAGGGAAGCTGTGGAGGCACCATCGGCGCATGGTGCTGGGCAACCTCCTCTGGCTGACCCTGCTGTGAGCATGGGTGCTGGCCTAGGTGACCTCAACCTCTGGGCAGGCTTCTCCCTGCCCCTCGTGTCCAGGGCCACAGAAGTGCCCAGAGCCAGCGGGGGCCGGGAAGAGCCGCCCGGCCGGCCCAGGCCCGGGTGTGTCACAGCGGCCTCACCTCAGCCTCAGCTACGGTGACGTCATGGCTTGTGCGGAGCGGGAAATCCTGACCCTGAGTAACCCTGCAGCGGCCGCCGCAGCTGATTGGCTGCAGCGCAAAACAAGGTGGCTCACAGGACCAATCAGAACACAGCTACCACCCCCGCAGGTGTGACGGCGCCAGGAGGTCCCTGATTGGCTACTCGGGCCTCTCCTGAGGGTTTATTGCTGAAAGCCTGGCTCTGATTGGCTGCTTGGGTCGCTGGTGGAAGCTCATTGGTGCCTTGCTGGGTGCCGCAATGGCGGCTGGGACAGCCCCGGGTGGGCTGTGGGGGCTCCGCGGGGAGGGCGGGACGGGCCCGGCCCTTGTCCGTGTGCGGGGGCGGCATGGGCGATCTGCTGTGGGGCCGCTGCTGGACAAAGGGCAGAGCCTTCCCTTGGCTCACCCCAGCAGCGCACGGAGGCCAGCCCTGGCACTCACGCCCCACCTTTAGGGGGCAGAGCCTGCCCCTGCGACCTTCCCTGTGATCGTCGTCTGCTGGGAATGGCCACCGATGGCCGTCAAGGGACTGGGCCAGGTTTTAAGCATCGGTTCCCAATCTTTCTTGCTCCAGTCTGTGATCTTGGAAGAAGCCCCAGAGCGTGGGAAAACAGAGCACTACAGGTGGAAAGTGATTCTGGCTGTTTAGTCTGAGAGCTTTGAGCAGGATCTGGGGTTCCTTAGGAGAGTAGTGGAAGGGAGGGACTCCGTCCGTGCAGCAGAGCATGGAGCAGGGCACGAAGCACATGGGCAGGCAGAGGCACCGGGCAAAGTCAGGGGACATGGGCATGAGGCATGACTCGTGTTCTTTCCCTCCTTGTGCTTGAATCTCCCTTTGTGGCACCAGAACAGTCCTTTGGTGCTCCATCACACAGATGGGGGATTCCTGAGGAGCTCTGTCTGAGGCACTATCAGCCTAACTGCTGATCCTGTGTTACCTTACGGGCTTCTGGAGCTTGTAAAGCCACCAGCAGCACCAGCTCCAGAAAGGATTCCTGAGACACCCAGCTGGTGACCTCAGTCTTTGGGGTCTTCACTGCCAAATCACTCTGACTTTTACCCCCAACTTACTGCTAAGCCACATCCCATGGATCCTCTGCTAGGCAGCAGCCCCACCTGTGAGTTCCCAAACCTTTGTGTGAAGACGTTTCTCCATGTGAAGATCCTGATATTTTTCTCTCCATTCATGTGAACTAGTGTGTTATGAAATGTTCCTCTCCTGGCATCCTCATATGAGGGACCTCCTTGAACTTCTTCACTGTGCAGAAGGAGCACAGCCTGGGAAGTCCCTGAGTGCCTTAGTAGGGACAACAATGTGAGGGATTAATCTCACTTCTCCTTAGAGCTTACTTTCATGAGTGGTTCTGTTGTACTCCATTGTTTGTTGACTTCAGCCTCTTTGGCAGCCAAGCACCTTTTGTCTACTCACAAGAACGCTTGGAAGTTAGTTGTTATGCCTTTAGCAAGTTGTTCCTCAAAAAAAATTTTGGCTTGCCTGACCATGGTTTCACATTTCACTTGCCCAGGTTTACCCTCCCCGGTGTTTGGACACAGTTATGGCTTATTCAAAGATATCACTTTACTTCCAACAGGCTCCCACGCTTGCTTTTCAAAAGCATTTGCTATAACGCTGCTGGAACCTCTGTGGGCAGAGACACACGTTTGCTCTCTGCCTCCAGTATCATATTTACATAGTGTCCAACGTGTTATAAAGATGATATAAAACTGTTAGAGAGTATCCAGAAGAGGGCTGTGAAGATGGTGAAAGGTCTGGGGGGGCCACACAAGGAGCAGCTGAGGGCACTTGGTCTGCTCAGCCTGAAGGAGCCGCAGCTCCTCCCAAGGGGCAGCTTTGATATCTGCTCCCTGTGACAGTGACAGTGTAGTTGCAGTGTTTTAGGATTTTTCTTTCTCTCTTATGGAGAATATAGATAAACTGTACTTTCTTAATCTCTGTGTTTTGTGTTAGAGGTGTACAAGCCATAACCAATAGGTCTTTGGGGGTGGATTGTCT
>VZTX01029692.1:0-24298 GCA_013400915.1 Pardalotus punctatus | reverse complement strand
TTTTTTACATTTTTTACATTTTTAATGATTCTGCTTGATTTTCCCCTTAAAATCTTGAAAATTGCCAAGTCCTTCCTCTTCCCATTGCTGTACTTACTGCAGCTCTTGGCTCTCTTTGGGAGCTGTCTTGATGCTTAATTAGTGAAATTTAACGAGCAGGGCAGGCCCAGGCTTTAGCACGGAGCTCTGTTTTCCTGAGATAAGTATCAGGTGGCTGAGCCGAATGGACAGTGAAAAAAAGCAAAAAGGAGGACAAAAAAAACTTTAAAAAGCTTTTAAGCAGGAATAAACCAAATTTTCCCTGCCTGGTGTAGCACATCGCACCTCTGTGGAGCAGCATCGCCCTAATCCCAGCAGTCTTTGGCCAGAAGAATCTCCCAAGAAACGCAGGCGAAAGTAGACCTGAATTTTTAACATTAAAATCATGGTGAAAATCTGGATAAAAAGCCAAAAAGCGAGGCCTGGATATCCCAGTGGAGGCTGACACTGAGCAGATGCTGAACCGGTGCCTTTTTGCTGATTTTTTGGCCAGCAGGAGCAGGAGTCTCTCCAGAGGAGCTGTTCCAAGCCCCCTGCCAGCTCTCTATTAACCGGATTATTTTTATTTTGGCAGGTCCAGGCACAGGCCATGGGAACAAACAGCCACCGGTGCGTAAATCCCCCTCCCACGTGCCCCTGGTGACAGCGGTGACAGCGGTGACACCGGGCATGGCTGAGGAGCTCAGCTGGCTCCCAGCGGGGTCTTAGAGGAGAGTTTGCCCTTCCTCAGCTGCCGTTGAGGACAGGGGAATGAATGGGGTCATAAAACGATGCTGCTCTGGTTTTTATGGTTTTTTTCACTCCCAGCTGTTCTACCCTCACCCCCTTGGTGTGGGCAGTGCAGAGCCGGGCTCAGCCTGGGTCCAGCAGGGTCACCGTGTCACCCCCAGTGCTCTTGGGGACACAGAGCTCGGTCCCTCGGGCTCCTGACCCTGCCTGCGCCTCTTGCAGGGCTCGGGGCAGAGCTGGGACCACCCTGGGGAGCAGAGGTCGGACGTTTGCGATGCCGCACTGCTGGAAGCCGCCCAGAGGGACAAGGACCCGGTGCTGAGGGAGTTCCTGAGGCTGCTGGCCCTCTGCCACACCGTCATGGTGGAGGACAGGGGCGGTGGGTTGAGAAGCTCGGGGCAGCGCCGAGCTGCCCCTCGGGGCACTGGGGCTGTGCTGGGCTTTGGCAGCGCCCAGCGAAGCTCAGCTGTGGGGAGCAGGGGCTGTGAGAGCCCGGGGGTGGCTCGTGCCACTGTCCCCGTGCCGTGGGTGTGTTTGGGGGGTTTTGAATCTCATGAGTGGGAATGGAAATGCAACGGGGATAATTCTGTCTGGGGCAACGAGATCATGGAAACCCAGAATGGTTTGGGTTGGGAGGGATCTTAAATCCCATCCAGTGCCACCGCTGCCATGGCAGGGACACCTCCCACTGTCCCAGGCTGCTCCAAGCCCTGTCCAGCCTGGCCTTGGGCACTGCCAGGGATCCAGGGACAGCCCCAGCTGCTCTGGGCACCCTGGGCCAGGGCCTGCCCACCCTCCCAGGGAACAATTCCTTCCCAATATCCCATCCATCCCTGCCCTCTGTCATGGGAAGCCATTCCCTGTGTCCTGTCCCTCCATCCCTTGTCCCCAGTCCCTCTCCGGATGAGAAAAGCAGGACTGGGATTCCCCAGCCTGGTAGCTCAGGCTTTAGGGTGCCACAGCTGCTGCTGGGCAAGAACAGGGTATTTCAGCTGTCCAGGTGCTGTTTGGCCGCGAGTGTCCCTGTGTAATCCCCGCTCCTCTCCTGCAGACCAGCTGGTTTACCAGGCAGCTTCCCCGGACGAGGAAGCGTTGGTTTTGGCAGCCAGGAACCTGGGCTACGTTTTCCTGGCCCGGACACAGGACAGCATCACCATCAGGGAGCTGGGCAGGACCAGGACGTACGAGGTGCTGGCCATGCTGGACTTCAACAGTGACCGCAAGAGGATGTCTGTGCTGGGTGAGTGGGGTGGGCTGACCCAGGGGGCCCCTCCAGGGTCTCTTCCACGTTCAGCCCTACAAGGGATGGCAGCGGGCTGGCTGCAGGTGGAGCTGGCACCAAGCTCCTTGGGACCATCCTGGTCATCCCTGTGGATTTGCTCAACTTGGTGAAGGCAGCGAGAAGGGTTTGAGCAGCCAAGAGAGGGGAACTGAAGCCAGGGCTCAGAGGAGTTGTGTGAGGAACTGACCTCAATCCCTGAGGCCTGACCCTGCCCCGTGCTGGTGCAGATCTGGGGATATTCCTGCGCTTCCCATGGCACAGGTGGAAAAGCACCAGCGAGCCCTGCAGTGCTTCCACGGCCACTGTGCAGGGACAGTGAGGAGCAGGAGCCACCTCGGAGGGGACTGAGGTGTCCTTCCCCTCCCTGGCAGTGCGAGACCCCCAGGGCACCATCCGGCTCTACACCAAGGGTGCCGACACCGTCATCCTGGAGAGGCTGCGGAGGCGAGGGCCCAAGGAGACCCTCACCGAGAGAGCCCTGGATGTGAGTGCCACCCCAGCCCGGGGGGACAGCGCTGATCTCCCTGCTGCTGGCTTTGGCCTGGGTCCCCTGCTGCTCTTTCTCCCTCTGCCTCAGGGATTTTGGTTCTTCCTTCTGCTCTAGGAGCCTCACCTGCATATGGGACAGGGGGTAAGAGGGCATGGAACCCACCTTTGGTGTTCTGCGTGGACCAGCTGCATCCCAGGGTGCTCATGGGGGTGCTGTAGGACTGGGGAAGGGGAGCCCAGACAGAGACCCCCAGGTGCTGGAGTGTCTCTGGCTCTGTCCACGGCTGGCCTGGGGTGATGCCCCGGTCCTGTGAGAGCGATCCTGGGGAGGGAGGAGAGTCCTGATGTCTCCTCCCTGCAGCGCTTTGCAGAGGAGACGCTGAGGACGCTGTGCGTGGCCAGCAGGGAGGTGAGCGAGGCCGAGTTCCGCGCCTGGAGCCGGAGGCACGGCGAGGCCGCGGTGCTGCTGCAGGACCGCGCACGGGAGCTGGACAGGCTCTACGAGGAGCTGGAGCAGAACCTGCAGGTGGGATGGGGCCACGGTCAGGAGGAGCTGTCTGTGCTCCAGAGGGCAGGAATGTGGGGTTTGGCTCTCCGGGATGAGGGGGTGAAGTGTCCAACCCAATGCCCATTCCCAGGGTGACTTTGGGATGTGCCAGTGGACACTGGGGTGACCAGGTTGTGTCCACCCCAGCAAGGGCTGCTGGTTGGATCCAGGGGTGATTCCCACCTCTGTGTCCTGCCCTGCCCTGTGCCATGACACCCAGTCACCCCCTCCAGCTGCTCGGGGCCACGGCCATCGAGGACAAGCTGCAAGATGGAGTCCCCGAGACCATCCAGCTGCTGAAACTGGGCAACATCAAAGTGTGGGTGCTGACAGGAGACAAACAAGGTCAGTGAGGCACCCCCAGACCCCCCAGCACATTTCAGCCTCTCCCCTAACCAGGAGCAGAGAGGAGAAGGTTCCCTGGGAGTGGGCAGGAATGGGTTCTGCTGCTCCCTTCACTCTCCAATAGCAGCACATCTTCCAGACCGGGGGAAACTGAGGCAGGGAGGCGGCTGCTGCCCAGCCAGGGCTGGGGGCTGTCCTGGGCTGGGGGCTGCCCCAGGCTGGGGGCAGCACTGTGGCCCATTGACAGCTGGGTGTTGCAGAGACCGCAATGAACATCGGCTACGCCTGCAGGCTGCTGACGGACGACATGGAGATCCTGGAGGAGAAGGAGGTCAGGTGAGGAACCGTCACCTCCGGCCTCAGGACACTGCTGTCCCTGCTGAGGACATCCGAGGGCAGAGGAAGCGGGGCAGGGTGGGCAGAGCTCAGCACAGCCAGAGATGCTTCTCCTTCCCTGTTCCAGCCTGGATGTCCGTGGTCCTCATCTGCTGAGGATTTTCTTTTTTCCTCACCAGGCTTTGACCAGAAAGGTTTAAGCTTCTCTCCAGCCCGTAAAACACAGGGAGAGAGGCTGATCCTGATATCAGTGAACCTTGGGGCCCCCGTTTTGTCCCCCCTGTTCCCACCACTGGGTACCAGTCCCATCTCCCTGGCTTTGAGATGACGACACCCACTGTAGGCGTCAGCAGTGTCCCCAGCTCAGGTCCAACCCTCCCTTCCTCCCACAGCGAGATCCTCCAGGCTCACTGGGAGAGCAACAACAACCTCAGTGGCAGTGGGGACGCCCCGTGCAGCAGCCACCTCTCCCAGCAGTGCCCAGAGGCTCCGTGCCACAAGCGGAGAGCCATCATCGTCAGCGGGGAATTCCTGGTAAGGCAGCACCTGGATGCTCTTCTCTGCTCCCTGCCTGATGGCTGTTCCTACCCTGGTGATATCAAAGCCTCGGGTGGCACCAGCACATGTAGGACATGGTGCTCCTCCTGCCCAAAAGGTGGGAAAAGCCCATTTGGGACCAGGGAATGATGAGAGGAGAGGGGAACAACCTCAGACTGACCATTTGGACTCAGGGGGCTTTGGCCAAAGCTGCCCGGTGTTGTGGGGTGGCACAGGCTGGGTGGTAACCACACTGCCCTGGCCATACTGGGCCATACTGGGCTCACGGCACCTGCTGTGTGATGAACTTGGAGAAAACCAGAGTCACTTTTTTGGAGCATTTAAGAGCATTGTTGAGGAGCTCAGGGCTCTCATGCTCTGAGGGTGAGGTCCCAACCAGGTGTGCTCTCCCCTAAGGACAAACTCCTCCACACGGGAGAGGTGCAGAAGGAGAAGAAGGGGTGGCCGTGGCGGTGGCTGCGCTGTGACGGCGCTGAGGCCTCGCAGGACCAGGCAGATGTGGTGGAGAAGGCCTTCGTGGACTTGGCCACCAGCTGCCAGGCTGTGATCTGCTGCAGGGTGACTCCCAAGCAGAAAGCCCTGATGGTGCAGCTGGTCAAGAAGCACAAGAAGGCCGTCACTTTGGCCATCGGGGATGGGGCCAACGACGTCAACATGATCAAAAGTGAGGCTCGGGCAGGGGGAGGTTGGGGTTTGGCCGGTGCGTCCAGCTGGTGATGGTGGTGCCCCATTTGTCATCTCCACCACCTCACCCTTCCTTTGGGGTGAGGAGCTGGGAGGGGAAGCCCCAGACCAGTTCCGCACATCGCTGTGCTGGGAGGGGAGTGGAAGGCACAGGACAGGGACCAGCCTGGGAGGAGCACAGGGTGGCCCTCTTGCTTTTGGCATCTGGGGTGAACCTTGGTGAACCTTCAAACCCCAACGTGGGCAGCTGGCAGAGCCATCCCTGCCCCTCCCAGCAGGCCTGACGTGGGGCTGTGCTCTTGGCATGCCACACCTGGAATATCCAGGACATGGGATCGAGTGGGCTTGTTCTCTGTGCCCGTCACTGCTGGATTCACATTCCCAGGGGGAAATCAAGCCCCCAGCTCCCCCCAAACCTCCCCATGTGCATTTCCCACCGCAGCCGCGGACATCGGGGTGGGCATCAGCGGGCTGGAGGGGCTGCAGGCCGTGCAGTGCAGTGACTACGCCCTGGCCCAGTTCTCCTTCCTGCAGCGCCTGCTGCTCGTCCACGGCCGCTGGAATTACCTGCGCGTCTGCAAGTTCCTCCGCTACTTCTTCTACAAGACCTTCGCTGGCCTCCTGGCCCAGGTGTGGTTCGCCTTCCACAGCGGATTCACAGCTCAGGTGAGGGATGCAGGGCTCACGTCCATCCCGTGGAGGTCTCTGCAGCAGCGTTACACCTGCCCCTGCTCAGGATCCCCGGCAGGGATCGTGCCTGGGGCTGCCTGGAGGACACGTGTCCGCATCACCGCCTTGGTCCCCTTTTCTCCCTTGCCATGTCCAGTTTCTTGGGGCTGCCTGGCTGAGACACACCTGGCTATCTGCACTGCTTATCTGCTTTTTACCTGCCTGGATTGGAAGAGATTCCACTGGGGAATCTCTGGGGAGATTCAGGAGGTCCTTGTGAGCTGAGGCTCAGTCTTGGAGAGAAGGAGGAAAAGATCCCACGTGCATTAAGCTGCTTTTCTCCAAAATGGGAGCTTTGATCCCAAGGGCCATCGTCAAGTGTGACTTGACGAGCACTGGGTGGTTCCAGTCCCCTTCTCTGTCTGCAGCACGACCCTACAGACAGTGGGGCTGATGCAGAGGCTGGGGCAAGTGCACAGTGATTTCCATGTTTGGATCTGAGTGTCCTGGGGCCTGGGCATCCTTTCTGAGTCTTTCCAAAGCACCTCTGAGCTCACAGCTTCTCCCTGTTCCCCTCTAGCCTCTGTACGAGGGCTGGTTCCTCGCACTCTACAACATTTTCTACACTGCCTACCCCGTGCTGTCCGTGGGCCTTCTGGAGCAGGTACGGCTTCCCCAGGCTCCCCCAGCCCTGTGCCACCCTCGGCGGGGGGGATCAGCCCCACAGCCCCTGCAGTCCATCTGCACAGCCCTTTGTGCCACGCCATGGCATCTGCAGCTCACCCTCGGTGCTGGGGTGCCTGTGCCCCTTCACCCCCGAGCCACCGGGCACAGGGACCACTGCAGCTCTCCCAGAGGGTGTGTGGGGTGGGGTGGCCCCATCCCGCTCCCCCAATCCCTGCATCCCCTCTGGGATGCTCTCCCGGCAGGACGTGAGTGCCAAGCAGAGCCTGGAGTTTCCTGAGCTCTACGTGGTCGGGCAGCAGGACGAGCTCTTCAATTACCGCGTTTTTGGTGTCACCCTCCTGCACGGGGTGGGCACCTCCCTCGTCAGCTTCTACATTGCGCTCTGGGCCTTTGAGGACCACGTTGGCACCAAGGCCGTGGGCGACTACGAGTCCTTCTCTGTCACAGTGGCTGTGTCGGCGCTGCTGTCGGTCCTTGTGGAGGTGAGCTCTGATCTGCTCTTCCCCATCCTGCCCCGCAGCAGATCTTTAGGGTCCCTGGGCTCGGGCAGTGTCCCCAGTGGCTTTCTGGCTGGGGGATGATCTCCGTGGGATGGAGGAGGAATTTGGAAAAAGCAGCTGAACAGAAGGTCAGCACGGCCCCCATGGGGCTCTGTGTGCTCTGCCCTTGTCCCTGCAGATTGTCCTGGACACCAAGTACTGGACAGTGTTGTCCCTCCTGATGGTCACAGCCAGCCTGCTGCTCTTCTGCCTCTTCTCCTTCCTGACCCAAAGTGTTGATGCCTTCAGGATAGCCCCTGCCATCTTCCGCTTCCCAGGTGAGGTGCCCTGGGGATCCCCACGGTCCTGCCCTTCCCCAGCCAGGGGAGCCCAGCCTGGCCTTGGTGCCAGGAGCTGTTTCCCATCCATTGATCATCTCCTCGTCGCCACTTCTCAATCTGCTGTCTTGGCTTTTAACTCCAGTTTTGGTGCCATCTCCTCTTCAGATCCTCGGCACCTTCCTGGGGGGGCACTGTCCCCCAACACCTGTTCCCTCCGTCCTCTCCACCTTCCTTACTCAAACATCACCCCCAAATTCCTGCTTTGACAGATGCCAGCCGGAATGCCCTGACTGACCCCTACGTCCTGCTTGTGGTCTTGCTGTCCCTGGTGGTCAACACCCTCCCTTCGCTCACTGCCCACGCCTTCAGTGCCATCCTGGGCAGAGGCACCACCCAGCAGGTGAGGGCTGGAGGGGCTAGTCCTGCCTCCCACCAGGGTCAGTGCTGGGGACTGGTGATGGGAAGGGGGAGGTTCCCCGGGGCACCTGGACATGTCACCTCTCCTTGGTGGCCCCACTCATGGTGATCCTTCATGATGCTGTCACCCAACTCTGACTCCAGGGGCTTCTCCCCAAATTGTTCCATGGCCCAGCAGGAGGCCAGGAGACCTGATCCAGCTCTTGGAGAGGGTCTGCTTTTGGCTGCAGTAAGGAATTGTCCTCCAGGACCCCCTGGGAGGCCCTGGGGTCTGGTGCAGGTCCTGGTGCCACCCCAGCCTTGGTGAAGCTCACCAAGCTCTGGGTTGGGGGTTATACCTTCAAAAGGGTCCCAGGTGGGAGCAGGGGCTGAGATTGTGCTCCAGAGCTCTGTGAGCTTTGCAGACCTGGGACAGTCCCCACATTCCTCATCCCCTCATGGAAAATGAGGTCATGGCAGAGCTGGGAGCCAAACCCTGTCCTGGTGGAGGGGGTCCCTGTGTGTCCCACCTTGGCCTGAGGGCTTGCCTGGGAGGTGTCCCCAGCCCGGGTGGGAGCAGAAGCTGAGATTGTCCTCCGGAGCTCCATGAGCCTTGCAGACCCCTGGGGCATCCCCTCATCCCCACGGAAAACCAGGTCATGCTGGAGCCGGCAGCCAAACCGTGTCCTGGCGGAGGCGCCCCTGCCCTTCCTTCCTGCTCCCCCTCGGGGTGAGGGCTCTGCTGGGAGGTGTCCCCAGCCCTGATCTGCCCATGCCCTCGCAGAGGATCCACCTGAAGGCCAAGCGCGATCCGGAGCCCTCGGTGGAGCTGCGCTCCCACGTTCCCCGCGGCTCCTTCCGCCGCCGCTCCAGCTACGCCTTCTCGCACCAGGAGGGCTACGCCGGTCTCATCACCCGCGGGGACAGCCTGCGGGCCAGGGCCACCCACGGCACCGCCCGGGGTGCCCCGCACCCCGAGGGGACCCCGGCTGTGTCCTCCCTGCACTGCCCCTCGGTGTAGCCGCCCCGGCGCCAGCCTCCCACCCTGCCGGGCAAGGACAGGTGCAGCGGGGCGCACACCTGGCCGGTCCCCTCCTTTCAGGGCCACCTTTGAGCTGATTTGCGGGGTTTGCAGCCCCCGTGGCTGCAGAGGGGCTGGCCCAGGCTGGGGGGGATGCTGCTGCTGGGCTGTGTCCTGCAGCGGCTCCGTGTCCCCCGCACTGGCCACACTAACCCTGGGAAAGGCGCTGACCGCTGTCCCCGGGCTCGTCCCCTCGCCCTGTGTCCCCCTGGCTGGCAGCCCAGCCCCTCCCTCTGCTGAGCCCTCGCAGCCGGGGCTCCTCCTGTCTGAGGCTGATCCCACAAACAGCGATGCTGCTGACCCAGACCCGTTATTGCACCGCTGAATTAATGAACAGCCCCGACGGAGAGCAGCAGTGGGGCTGGGTGAGGGTGCAGCCCCTCACCCCTGGTCACTCCCACCCTCAGGGGCCTGAGCTGCAGTGGCTGCACGAAGAATCTGCTTTTGTGCTCCCCACCAAGGGCTGGTTTCGATCCTGTGGTTTTTATGTTACAAAATCCCAGAATCCCAGAGGGGATTGGGTGGGAAGGGATCTTCAAGCTCATCTGTTCCACCCCTGCCTTAGGCAGGGACACCTTCCACCAGACCAGGGGGCTCAGACTTTAGCAGCGTGACTTTAAAATGTCCCCTAATTTCTGGAGGGGGAGCCAGGTATGATTGATTGATTGATTGATTGATCAATCACCTGCAGGTTTTTCTTCTCCAGCCAGACCAGCCTGGCTCCTGCAGCCCCTCCACGTCCCTCCCCACCATTCCCACCTCCTGCCTTTGCTGTCCCTGCTCAAGGGCCGGGTGTCCTCTATGTGCCTTGCCCCATCTCCACACCACTCCCCCAGGTCTGATGTCCCCACCCTTGGGGGCAACTTCTGGCCCCAGAGCTCTGCAAAGCCCCAAAAAGCACTTCTGGGGGGAACGTGGATAAGTTCTGCCTGGTGGGCACAAGGGACACGTTCCACAGAGCCAGGGCCACCAGCGTGGGCTGCTGGAGAAGTTTTGTGTGAACAACTGTCTGGTGACCGGGTCACCCTTTTTATTGGTTCTGGTTTTTAATTAAAAGGATTTTTTAGCTTCTCTCTCCTCTCCTGTAAATCTCTGCTACACCACGAAGGGTGACAGCAGCACAGAGAGGTCCCATGTCCCTCAGTCTGTGCCAGCAGCGCTCGTGCCATGGCAAAAGGCACAACAGGACAAGAAATTTGGGTACAAAGATGCACAATTAAATCATCCACGGGGCTTGGCCCTGCCTGCAGCGCACGTGATCGATGGGTTTGTTTTACAAGTGCTTTGGCCTCACCTGCACCGCGTTTGTGAGAATTAAAGTGTTTTCCTTGGGCTCTGGCCAGAAGGGCCTGGATTGTGCCAAGAAATAAAAGTCTTTCCTCTGGGAAAGGTCTCACTGCTGCAACTGCCAGGTGGAAAACAGGGGGACAAACCTTTCCCAGCTTCCTGGGCATGATCCCCAAATCTTCCAGGCCAGGTTTGTGAGAGGAGTGAGGTGGTTGAAGGGGGCAGGGGCAGGGAACTGACCCCTCATCACCACAGGACACCACACACGCCAGGGTGAATGACTAGAAAATAATTTATTGAAGAAACAGAAAGCTGCAGAAATACAACACAGTCATGACCAGTAGAGGATGAACAAATAGAGATTAATTTTTTTCTCTCTTTTAAAACCTGTTGACAGGCTGGAGTTAAGTTTCCTGATAACTTCCCCTGCATGAGTCATTGCAAAGAACAAGGAACAAACTCCAGAGCACACAGCACAGTTTGGATAAAGTGCCTGACACATAAGACTCTTTTTTATTTTATTTTTTTTCTTTTTTAACATTTGTAAATAGCTTAAACAAATATAGTTGCAAGACACAGAGGAGTAACAATTGCATTTCGCTGTAGAATAAAACTTATCCCATGAGAGTAACAATGAAGCAGCAGCAGCAAAAAAAAAAATTAAATTAATTTAATCAGAAGGAAAAAGTAATTTAAAAACTCAGAGATGTGGCCCTCGGACTGCGTGGGATGAGGACAAGCATCACCTATTGCTATACAAAAAAAATGAGCAATGTTTTCTGGAGGAGGCTGGGCTGGCAGAGCTGTGGCTGTGGGTTCTCCCTGGCTGGGCTGGATTCTGTCTGACTCCTTTGTTTCCTATAGAAATCAAAGGGGGAAAAAGAAAAAAAACCCAAAACCCGAATCAAACTCAAATTTTGTTCTTTGAATTTTTAATATCCTCTCTTTAAAAACCCCAGACAAAGACATGAGAGGAAGCGGATTCCTCGTGGCAGCTCCTGCAGGTCCGGTCCCGTGGCCGGGTGTTCTCTGAGACAAGGGAAAGGAGCCGACTCCATGCTGGGGATGTGGTGGTGACAGGGACAGGAAGATGGGGCAGTGACAACCCAGTGGTGCCCAGCGTGGGTTGGGCAGAGAGGTAACGAGGAGCTGATCGTTTTCCCACCCAGATTTGGGATGCTCAGGAAAAAGGGTGAATGGCGATTTTTTTGGCAAAGCCATTTCTCTCACTCTGTGCCAACGTCTGGTGTAGCTGTTGTTAGAGCGGGGAAAGCTCAGCTCTGGTTGTTCCAGAGTGGGGTAAAAATGGATAAAACCAACCCCGAGAGCCCACGATCCTCCTGCTTTCCCGGCAGGATGGGGACAGCGCTGCCCCACTGCCGGCGGTGACGTTTCGAAGCATAAAAGCCATCGTTGGGAAACTTCCACCCGAGGAAGAATTGGAGTGGCCAGGGAACACCACAGGTAATGAAATGACCCAAATCCCTGAAAACTGCCACAATTCAAGTAGGAGACAGTGGCCAGGATGAACCAGTAGGTTTCAGTGGGAGATCCCAGGTCTCCTCCTCTTCTGCCCTCCATCACCCTCGGAGGTGTTCCCAGGGCCTCGGGTTTGCTCCTGCTCCCCACAGAACAAAAACGCCCTTTGGGTGCAACCCTGGTCAAGAGAATTGTCTTTCGGACAGAGCTCGGATTGTCATTACCTGCAGGGAAAAAAAAAATCTTTGGTATCGTGGAAGTTGCTCCTCCAGGCATTTTGGTTGGTGTGGGCAGCAGGGATGGCCAGGTCCCGGCAGGGGCAGGGCTCAGCTGGGCCAGAGAGTCCTGGTGGGATAAAAGGACAGGGAAGAGGGCTCAGATCTTGGCTTCTCCGGGGTCTCCCAAGCCATCACTCCCCAGGATGGAAGCCAACTGGTCTCTGCAAGGTCCAAGAACTCGTGGCTGGGGGTTGTATCCAAGCCTGGTCAGACCTTCTTGCGGTTGGAATCATGGTCTTGGCCTTCAAGCTTGTCATGGTGGCAAAGGTCTCAGAGGAGGAAGTGGGATCTGGGGGGGATGAAGAGCTCCCCGGAGGGCAGGAGGGCTGGTGCTGCTGGAACCATCATCTCCTCCTAAAAGCCGCCTCCTTGGGCAGTGGGTGCTGAGCATCTCGGTGCTGGCCATGGTGGCAAAGGCTGCAGGGCCACGGCACCAGACGAGAGCTTCAGACTGTGAAACACCTTCCGTGGCTTTTGGGGGGCACTTCGGTGGGGCCTGAAGAAGCTGAGATCTCTTTCCTCACGGTGAGCTGAGCTTTGGGTCCACCTCGAGTGGTGGAGAGGTTGGAGAGGGCTGAGGAAGCAGCAGTTTCAGGGGATGCTCTGGGAACGGCACCACTGCCTCCTCCAGGTCCCCATCACCCCCCTGCTCCCCAAAGCTGTGACTCCTTTCTGCTCCTGTCTGTAAGCAGGGAGAGGAGGAGGAGCAGGGGGACGAAGGAGCCACTGGGGGTGGAATCTGGACATTTGCAGGAAGCTCCAAAGACCTTCCAAAGTGCCCTGAGACCTCCTGGTGGGTTGGGATCCTCCACGGCCTCTTCCACTGCCTGGAATCTTCTTCAGGCAGGGCAGGTGTCTTTGCACAGAGTGAGAGGCAGGCTGGTGGCACGGGAAAGCGTGTCAGGGACAGAATGTGTGCCTCGGACCCCAGCCACGTTCCTGGTGACCAAGTCCCCAGGAATGGGTCACTCCAGCCCATCCCCAGGTCCAGCTGAGCCTTGATTCAGCACCATCTTCAGCCCCTCTTTCGGGGCAGGGCAAGAGCAGAGGCAGGGCTGTGAGTTTGTCCCAAGGATGGGGATTTGGGAGCATCACCTGCAGAGGTGGCAGCCCTGAGGGGGTTTGGGGTGCCCAGGGCTGTTTCCCTTGTCTCAGAGCACACAAGGAGCCCCATGGCTTTGCCAGCTCAGGTCGTGGTGGTGGCTGATTGTCTCTCCTCCTCTTGGCTGCACTTGGGATTTGACCCGCAGAGCTGGATAAAGCAAAAAAAAAAACCAACAAAAACGAACCAAAAACCACAAAACCCCCTCAAAATAACAAAACCCACAAAGCACAGCGAGGAGCCAGACCCCAGAGGAAGGGTGGGGCAGGTGGGCACGGCAGGGTCCCATGTCCCAGATTCCCTTACCCTGTTTGCCAGGCATGGGGCCAGGCTGTGTCCCCCACCCTCCCCAGGGGTCCCCGAGCAGCCCTCGCTTCCCACTGTGGCTGCCACATGATTTTCAGAGTAAGGAAGAAAAGAGGTAAAGGAAGAAACCGAGGGGATAAATGATGACTTTTCCGTGGTTGTGAGTTGGAACAGAACCATGATCCATGCAGAGAAATCTTCATCAACCAAAAACTCGTGGACAAAAAAAGCACAGTTTGTCCCCTCCCGCTCCCACCCGACCACCCCTCCCCGAATAATTATTACATTACTTCAAGAAAGAGTATATTTTTTTCATGCATAAATCAAATTCTCATCTTGTCTTTTTTTTTTTTTTGTCTTTTTTTTGTCTTCTTTAAATTACATTTGAACACAGAACACATATAATAAATACTCTTGTACGACATGACTCAGAGAAAAGTAACACATCTGAACGCAAAGGTATCGTCATCATTATTCATTTTTCTTTTTTTTTCTTTTTTTTTTTAAAAGGACTTGTTTAAATATGAAATCTGTAAACTCCAAGGGTCCTTTTTTTAATCTTTCTCTCTCTCTTTCTCTCTCTCTCTTTCTCTCTTTTTTTTTAAATCGTGAAACTATCCAGCTTTCATTTCCTTAACATTCAATATGTCTCCCATTGAACGCATCAAAGAAATAAGAACATGCCGTCTTCTGCAAAATTATAATTTAACAGTATAAAGCTTCAAGTCACAAATTCCAAAAACTAGCTAAGTAATTTTTTTTTTTTATCACATAAACTATACATTAAATATTTTGAGGTATTTCAGAGAACATTGTCAAAGGCTTGTAAGGTCTGTGCTGGGTGGCAACGAAGGCTTTCTCCTGCATAGAGAACGTCTTTGGTATCACAAGCCAGGGGGGACTGGGGACAAGGGGGTGGCGTGGCCAGGAGGGCGGGCAAGCCCTGGCCAAGGCAATGGTGTGGAGGGGGGACAGGAGGGACAGGGACGTGACAGGGTCTGGCCGGCCCTCTCAGGCTGCCCAGCAGGATGGAGAACCCAGATGGGGTTGGTGTTGGAATCCTGGAATCCTGGGATCCCCTGGGTTGGAAAAGACCCCCAAGGATCACCAAGTGCAGCTCCTGGCCCTGCACAGGACAACCCCAAGAATCACCCCAGGGTCGGCCCTGGGCAGGTTTGGTCCAACTCAATGGAGTCGCCTTGGCCGGAGCCTGAACCAGGCAGGTCCAGTTCAACCCGAGTTTTCCCTAAACTGGGCATTCTGGAAATTGCTGGGGAAGAGCACCCAGAGCATCCTCCCACTGCCTTTTGCTGAAGCCAAGGGGCAGAAAGGAGCAGACCCAGCTGCACAGATCCTCCCCAACGAGCCAAAACTGCCCCTCTGGGGGCAGGGAAACAGCTCCTGCTGAAAGGATTCACTGTTCCAACTCATTCCCGAAAGGAAGAGTTTGGCTCCAACCCGTTCCCTAAAGGAAGGGTTTTTGGAGAAAGCCCAGGCTGAGGCTTTCCACCGCTCCCACCTTAGTCTTTCCAAACAGAAATGCCACAAACTGTGCTACCAAAAGTGGGAACCGCAGCCCAAGTCTGAGCTGAGCTGAGCAAAGTGAAAACACCCTGTGAGGAAACTCACTTTGTCACCTCGTGAGGAAATTCTGTCACCTTCTGCAAGGTCCCAGCAGCCAGAGGCTGGAGAAGGACATGGAGCAAAGCCTTTCCCTGGGAGCAGTGTTCCTGGACAGCAGCTCTGTGCTCCTGGGGCAAGAGGGGCCGGATGGAGGGACCCTGGGGACCAGGCTGGGGGACACAGGGACATCTGAGAGGGGGGACATGCCAAGGAACCAGCACCTTTCCCGCAGCGAGGGCGATGTTTTCTCTTCAACCAGGACAAGGGTTGGGGTTCTTTCCTTCATCCCAACTCCCAAAGACTACGAGAGCTGTGGGAATCTGTCCCTGCGGAGAGCTGAGGTAACAGTGAGTCTTTAGGATCAAAGCAGAGGAGCAAAGAAATGGCCACACACCTTTGGTACAAGAAAAAGGCACTCATCTACCACGCTGCCATCCCGGAGTCGCTCGCTCGCCTCCTCCCTCGCTCTCTGGGGACTCGACAGGGCCGGGGCTGGGGCTGGGGATGGCCAGGGTGTCTCAGCCAGGCTGGGGGGGCTCTCGGCCAGCCCGGCCATGGGGAGCAGGGAAAGTGGCGTTTCCAGCACAGACCAGACAAGGCAACAAAATCTTTGGTATCAGACGTGATTTTCAAATCACAAAAATTGAAAACTCAAGTGAGGTAGCCTTTAGTCTCGGGTTCTCACTAGAAATGTCTTTGCATCCTTGAGGGCCTGTGGCATTTACATTTTTTTTTTCTTTTCTTTTTTTTTCTTTTTCTTTCTTTTCCATTTTTTCCTTTTTTTTTTTTCCTGTTGTGTTTTTCACTTCCCAAACCAAGGCCCCCTTCCTGGCTTTTCAGCCCTTGAATACTACTCGATGGGGTTCAGGAATCCACCACCATCGTCACCACGTCACGACAAGACAAGAAGAAACAACATTAGGGGAAAAAATCAGTGGCGGGGAGCGGGGTCCTGGGGGGATGAGATTCCCATTAGGTTTTGGGTTCTGGTTGGCAAAACACGCTGCGGCACCTGCCCCTTCCCGCTCTTCCCTCTCTCCATCCCTCTGTCCCGCCCTCTCTTTCCAGCATTGGTTCAGTTGGGTGTGACCATGTCCAGTCTGACACCCCCAGCCCCTCCACCGCCCACCTACCCCAGGAGCTCTTTGGTTCAAGACGTCCTCTGACCCCACCAGTGACCACGGCTGGTCAGGGCTTCATGTGCAGGGGTTTTTTTCTTTCTCTCTTCATTCTTTTGTCCTTTCTTTCCTCTTTTTCTTGGGGGTGCTTTTTTTTAAAAATTTTTTTGGTTTTGGTTTCTTATTTTTGGTGAACACATACCCTTTTCTTTTCTTTGTTTTTTCCTTCTTTTCAACAAGGTGCCTTCCTGTGACACAACTGATCACTCTCAAAGTAAAGTGAATCGAAGAAAACATAGCGCTAGAACACAGATGGTACTTTTTACCCGCATAAATTCAAGAGTGTCCCTTTTTTTTTGGTTGATGGTTGGTTTTGGAGGATTTGTTTTTCCCCAAGTGGTGGGGGAAGAAGGGGACCTTGCCTCCCCCTTCATCCCCAAGCCTCTCCCAGCCCTTCCCTGTCCCCAGCGGCACCTCCTGCTCCTCCCGAGGACATCCCGGGCTGGCAAGGAGCCCTCGGGGGGCTGGCAGAGGGCTGATTGTAAGGGTTTGGCCTCGTGATTGCTTTTTTATATGGCACAAGTCACCATCGAGAGCTCGGAGGAAACGATCCCTTTGAAGCTAAGTACCATTGCTCCAGAAATCCGCGTTTAAGGCAGGTTGTTAATTGGCACAAAAAAAAAAAATCTGGTGTCTTTTTGGTAAGTTGCCGGTCTTTGTTGAGCTTGTTTGGTTGTGGTTTCTGTTGTTATTCCTTTTTTAGGGGGTTGTTTTTTTTTCCCTTTCAATCTCCTTGGGGAGTTTTCCCCCTTCTCACACCCAGGGCTGGATTTCGCCACCAGATCCCTTGGATTTTTCTTTTCCCACCGTGCACCGATGTTGGTTCCCAGGAGGGAATTTTTTTTTTTGGTTGTTGTTGTTGTTGGGTTTTTGGTTTTGTAATTTCTTTGGTAACAGAGATGAAGAGGGGGTGTGGGAGGGGGCAAGAGTGTGTGTCGAGGGGTGGATGGGGCGAGAGGCAAAGCCAACAAATCTGCTTTGTCTGTGTCCGTTCCTCGGCCGAAAAGTGAACCAGAAATCTGGCGGTGAAAGGTGGAGCCAGTCACCAGGAAAGGTCAGATCCTTCGCTCCAAGTCTCTCCTCCCGTCTCCTTTCGAACAATTGTTATTTTTAAATACCCGATTTCTGTAGCTAAAATGTGCTTCTTTGACCTGCTGGGGCGCCGGGCGGCGCGGAGCAGCCGGGGTCCCCTCGGGATGGGGGTGCTCGGGTCCGTGGAGGCAGGAAGGGACTCCTTCGCCGTGGAGCTTCTCTGGGAGAGATCTGGGACCGGGGCGCTCTCGTGGGTCGGGGGTGAGTGCATGAGGGGCCTGGGGTGTGGGTGCTCCTGGGGGTGTCCGGGGGGCAGAGGAAGATGTCCATGGAGGAAACGCTACAGGAATGGCCCCAGCCTGGTTTGCAAAACCCTCAAGGCAGGGGAATGCCAATGTGGGGATGGCACCGAGGGTCTGGCTGCCCTGGGGAAGCTGCTGCACCTCCGTGGGGAAAAACCTTCTGACAGAGACCTGGCAGGAGCCCAGGAGCCCTCCAGGTGCACTGGGAGCACCTTCCCTGCTCAGCCCCCCTTGAACCATGGCGGGTTTGGCCCTGGTTCAGTGGGGCTGTGCCAGAGCCCAGCCCGTGATGCCACTCCTTGTGTCACCCCCACCTTTACCCCTCCGCTGTGGGAGCCGTAAGGGTGGCTGTGACAGAGATCAAGGTCGGTTGAGGGGTCAGGGCAGGCCCCTGTCCCCAAAAACCTTCGTGGGCAGGTGAAGACAAGGCTCTGTGATCCCCAAGGACCCCCAAGAGCCAGGGTTGCCACCAAACAGCACCTCTCTTGCTCCCTGCATCCCAATCACCCCTTCCTCCACACGGGTTTCCTCTGAGCCCCCCTGGGGATGGAGCTGACCTGGTCACAAACCCTGTCCTGCTCCACGAGCTGGCAGGAGGTGGCAGCAGGAGGTGGCAGCAGGAGGTGGCAGCAGGAGGTGGCAGCAGGAGGTGGCCCGAGGCCCACGTCCACGGGTGACACCCAGCTGAGGGTTTGGGAGGATGATGGACCCACCCCAAAAGCACCCACCCCAGTCAGGCCATGCGTGTGAGTCTGGGGTTGGCTTTGTCATGAGGGGGATGTCCAGGAAGGGGCAGGGAGGGCTGGGGGACATCATGCTTTGGAGAAAGTGCTTGTAGAAGACGAGGGGACCCCGGGGTTGGCGCCTGGCTCCTCCTGCCAGCGGTTCATGCACCGCCGGCGGGCGTTCATGAAGAAGTTGCTGACGGTGGTGAGCTCCAGGCCCAGCTGCTGGGAGATGGTGATCTGCATTTCTTTGGAGGGACGCTTGTTCTCCTTGAAGATGGCGATCAGGGTGCGGCGCTGCAGGTCCGTGAAGACCAGGCGCTGCTTCTTGGGCTGCAGGCTCCGGTCCTTCTGCTGCTCCTGCTCCTTGCGTTTGCAAGCTGGAGACGTTCAAAAGAGAGAACAGCGCCGTTAGTTGGGGCTCCCCACCCTGGCCCGCTTGCAGACTGCCCGGCTGCCTCCCGAAATCCAGGCCCTTCCCTCCAGGAAACTCGGAAACTCACTGGCTCATGGCCCACCACTCCCTCCTCTTCCTCCCTGTGCCTCCTGAGCGCCTGCTGAGATGGGACAATGGCCTCTTGTGGCACCAGGGTGACAGCCTGGAGGAAGCCCAGGAAAATCTCAGCATCTCCACATGACCCTAGGACTAGATGCTGAGGAAACCCCCGGACTGCTCTGCTCCCAGGGCCTGGCTGTTGGGATCCGTCCCTAAATTTTGCGGGTTGTCCATCAGCCTCCCTCAGCAGGGTGTCCCTGGCCTCCTCATCCCCTCTGTGGATCTCCCTGGAGAACTCCAGGAACTGCTGTCTCTTGGTCACCACATCCAGCTGCCAGCTCAGAGATGCAGGGAAGAGCCGGGACAGGGGGGTTATGGAAAGGTGGATGTGCAGCCCCCGTGTCCCACTGCAAGGACCGATCCACCTGCTCTGGGAAGGGGTTTTCCTGCCTGAGTCACTGGAGGCTCTGGGAAATTCTGTCTCCCCCGTGTGCCTTTGCTACCAGATCCTCTGACACATTTGTCAGCAAAGAATTAAAAGGCTTCCCTGCAGGTTTGGCTTGAGCCAAAGGTCAGGACAAAGGGGCTGTCACGGGGGGAAGGACTGCGAGAGCCAGGAAAGCCCCCCTGACCCCACCATGCTGCAGATGGGCAGAGGGGGAGGTGAGTAAAATAAAGAAATATATGAATTTCAATTGTGGGAATATCAACTGCACTATCAGTGGAAGAGGTAGGACAAGGGGACCTTTGCTGTGACATTTTCCTAGAAAACTACAGAATGGAGGAGGTGGCTGATCCAGTCCCTGCTCAAAGCCAGGCTGACCCTGGATCTGTCGAGCNAAAACTACAGAATGGAGGAGGTGGCTGATCCAGTCCCTGCTCAAAGCCAGGCTGACCCTGGATCTGTCGAGCTTTGGTTTGGGTGCTCAGGGATTTGGCTGCTCGGGACTCAACCAAACATGGAACTGCAGGAACCTGAGAAGCCACGGGCAAGGCAGGGCTTGGATCTGACCCGACATGGCTGGGGACAAAGCATTTCCTCCTGGGAAGCTCAGAAAAGGGTAAGCAAACCGTGGGCTAAAGAATTCCCAAAGGAAGTCCCACAGCACCAATTTTCAGCCTTTGGGGTTTCTTGGTTCAGATCTTCCAAAGGATTTTGCAGCGAGGGCACAGGTCCTTTGGGATATTTGCTGTTTGGGTGGCAGATTTCAAATTGCTTCTCTCTGGCACTTGCAGGAGCCTCTCGGACCTGGAAGGGTCGAAGGAAGTTCCAAGCTCCATGGACAGAGCTTGGAGGGGCTGGAGGCCAAGGCTGAAATGCTGCAGGGATGGGACAGGTATTCCCCTATGGGAATAAACAATTCCCGCTCTCCACACACACCTCCACAGCCAGGAAAGGGCAAGGCAAAGGCACAGTGTAGCCCAGGGGTAACAGAGGGTGTTCGGAGGCATTTCCTCCTCACTAGAAAACAAGCAAGCTCTTCCTCCCGTTTTTCTTCAGCTGGCCACTACCAGCCCTCTGCACATCACCTGGAACTCAGAGAGGACATCCACCCCTTCCCCCGGAGCTGGGGAAATCTGGAGCTCAGCGCAGCAGACATTTTATCCAGATGTAGCTCTGTGTCACAGCTGCTGGGCTCCCTCCCGGCCTTGTCCCCACGTGGTGCTGGGAGCCACCAGGGGCAGGAGGCACCGAGCTGGACACAACCGACCACTCTCAGTCCCTGTTAAAGCCACTGAAGAACCTTCCCCTCCCTTTCTCCCCCCCAGGCAGGTTTGGCTGCACACCACCATCCTTGGGGACAAAGGGACAGCCTGAGTGATGCCAGGGGACCCTGTCCCAGGGGTACCTTACTCAAACAGCCAGCAGAGAATGTGGAAACCTACCCTATGACCATCAGATGCTTGCAAAAAGAACAAACAAAAAAAGCCTTTATAGAAAATTTGACTTTTTTTCCCAGACATGAATAAAAAAATTTTTAAAAAGACCCTCCCAAACTTCCCCCCAAGCCAAACAACAAACAGAAAAATTCCCCCCATACTTGTGCCCCTCGCCCACCCTCCCCACGCCCTCCCAGCGCCCCTGGCATGCTCAGCTCCTCCTGTGTCCGTGGTGGCTCCTCACGCTCCATCCCCAGGGCTTTTGCTCTGCAGGATGGCACTCGGAATGTGCCCCACGTCCCCACGGGACCTGTGGATGTGACCCAGCTGTCACCCTGACAATCCAGGCTGTCCTCTTGGTCTCCTGCCTGCTGGCACCCATTCCGTGGCCGGACAGCCAGCCCGAGATCCAGCATCCCAGCCTTCCAACCTCACATTCCCACCGCCCTTTCAATTCTTAGGAGCGATGATCACAGCCCAGTCTCCCATTAACAACTCCAAGCTCCGAGGCAAACACGAACCATCAGGGCCTTGCTGCTAGAACCGGGCTCCAGCAGTAAAACTGGTGCCACTGCTCAGGCACAGGTGACATCCTGCTCCACACACCCGAGCCCCCTGGTATTTGGGGTTATTTTTGGCCCACGTTGCCACTGGCGGCCGCATCCCACATTTCCTGTGCTCGTTTGTTTATTTATTAATTTCCCTTTCTGCTGACGCAGCCCAACCTCCCTCTCCCCCAGCTCAATCTAATTACAGCTCCGCACAGCAGCGATCGATGGGGACGCTGCTCAGATCTATTTACGGCGGCCATCAAGCCCCCAACGGAGGATCTTTTTCCCATTCCCAATCCCCTGGGCACTGCTTTCCCAGGCAGGCTGGCAGTGGCCGTCCCCATGTCCCCGCAGGCAGCCGGGGACGAGGGGCAGCCAGGGGCACAGCTCTGACTCCCACCCGCATCAGCGTGGGTGAGGTGCTCTCTTTGTGCTTCAAAATCCCTGTTTTAACCGAGTCCTGAGATCCAAACAACCCAGCCTTGGCTTAATGTTGTTTTTCTGTCATGTCCTTCCTGGGGTTCTGGGCTTGCCTTGGGGATGGGGACATTTCCACTCCTGTCCCTGCACTGTGTCCCCAAGGTCCAGAGTTTATTCCCGGGCTTGTCCTGCTCCTCCCGGGGCACAGAGGACCCTGGCAGTGCCAGGACCAGCAGTGGGAGAGATTGATTGAGGTCTGCCATGGCCGGGGGGATGCTCTGCTGGACAAGAAGGGGTTAGGCTCACCCACAGCAGGGGTTTCCCCTCCCTCCACCTCTCCCCAGCTCATCTCACACCCTCCAAACCCAGCCAAGGAGCCCAGAAGTGACAAGGAGGGGCCGCCAGGTGCAGTGGGATGGGGTGACAGCACGGATCCTTCCACACACCAGGCATGAAATCCAAACAATATGCCATCCCTAAGGCAGCTCTGACCTGGCTGCAGAAAAACCGCAGGGAGCAAAGGCAAAGAGGAACCTCGGGCAGGGAAAGCAGGAGCAAAGAGCTCCGAAAGCAGAGACATCCCACCCTCCTCCCCGGAGGATTCTGCCGGGGGCTTCTGCCTCCCGGGAGCCTCCTGTCAGAGGGAGCGCGTTTTCCTTGACTTCACCTTGACAGCTCCGAGCGAAATATCTCCCAAATCATTTCAGAGGGGACATAATAGAGACAATCAAATGGCTGCTGCTCGGGAGCTGCGATTATGCCTCGCAGCGTGAACCCCGCGAAGCATTTAACTAATACCTGATGGCTTTGCAGGCTTCCGCAGCCTGCCAGTCCCTGCTTTCTCTATTATACCCTCAAACCTCTGCTTTTCGGCCCCAGCGTGCTCTCCCTCTCCATTCACTTGCAATACAACCTGTAATTTTCTGCCCACTTTGCTTAAGTGCTGGTGATTTGTTGAAATCACAAAAGACAGCCAGGGGCTTTCAGAGCCAGCACGCCGGCTGTAAGCAAGGTTAGGGGGAAAAAAAAAAACCAAAAACCCACCAGTTTCTCCCTTTTTCTCCTTGTCAAATCATCTCCCAGGGGTGCAAGGGGACCAAGGAGCATTTGTGGGCTCAGAGGGAGGTGGAGGAAGGGACAGAGAGGGAGAACCTGGGTGTGGTTGGTCAGGACAGGTTTTCCTGGTGCAAAGGTGGGATGGGCTCATTGTGGTGGTGGGCACCGGGTGGGAAATGGCCCTGAGCAAAGCTGGCTTCTCTCCAGGCCTTCAAGATGGGTCCAGCCTCAGCTTCCCCTTCTCCTTGAAGGGGCAGAGGTGGGAGTCGGTCTCTTCTCCCAAGTAACAAATGGCAGGACAGGAGAAAATTACCTCAAGACGTACCAGGGGAGGTTTAGATTGGATATCAGGGAAAAATTCTTCATGGAAAAGGTTGTCCAGCACTGGCACAGGCTGCCCAGGGGAAATGGTGGAGTCACCATCTCCGTAAGTGTTCCAAAAATGTGTGGATGTGGCACTTGGGGACATCTTTTAGTGATGAACGTGGTGGTGGTGCTGTGTTGATGGCTGGACTTGATCTTGGAGGTCTTTTCCAGCCTCAACAATTCCACAGGTCTGTAATGTCACTCCCTGTCCCAGAGAAGGGCCGGGCGTTACGGGCTCAGCCCCCAGCCCACTGTTCTGGAAGGTTTTGGGGGCTCTGAGCAAACAGGGATGAGCCCAGTGCCCCACACAGGGTCTGAACTGGGGCATCGGCTCCCCCAAAGCTGGTGCAGAGATCAGGGAGCTTCATCTCCAAACCACAAATCCTTTGGGCCACAGTGGGGCTGGCAGGGCTGCTGGGGCAGCTGTGAGAGCTTGGTTGGACTTTCTTTGCACTGCAGGAGAAGAGCCCAAAGAGATTTGTTGCACACAGGGGTCTCCAGCTGAAATTCAGCTCTTCTCCTCTTGGGAGGACACAATGCTGACAGGACGAGCGGCAGTATGCAAGAAAAGTGCTCAAAAAACAAACCTCAACTTTCTTTTTGACCTTTTGTTGTTGCTGTTGGGTTTTTTGGTTGTTTTTTTCTGGGGGGGGGTGGGGTTTTGGGTTTTTTTGCCAGGTTTTTTTGTTGTTTGGTTTTCTGCTTTGCTTTGTTTTGTTTTGTTTTTGTTTTTTGCTGAAATGCCATTTAGTTCCAAACACAGATGATCACAAAGGCAAAGGGGGTGTGGTGTCAACCATGGAATGACTGGAGCAGAGCCTGCCCTGTAGTGCCCATTCCTGGGATCCCTCAGATTTCAGCAGCACACGATAAAAAAAACCCCAAAAACAAACACTTTCTGGGCTCCAAAACCTGTGGGGAATTTTGGGTGCCATGGTCCCACAGCATCTGAGCCACTCTGGAGGCAAAAAAAGGAGATGAGAGGCCATTCAGTGAGATGTGATCAGATGTGCCTGCAGAGCCTCGCAGCCCTACCGGCTCGGAATGCCACGGCCCAGCCAGAGCTGCCAGCCCCACGCGTGTCCCTGTGCCTCGTGTCCCCGGCTCGGTGGGGCCAGGCTTCCCCGCCGGTGTCCCTGGGCGCCCGGGGAGGACGAGGAGAGCCCCTGGTCATTGGTATGCAGCCAGCGCTGCAGGGAGAGCCGCTTGCCCGGGCCCAGCAAATTAAATCTTCCTCTGAACGCTGCAAATGAGGAGATGAGATGAGATGAGACGAGATGAGACGAGACGAGATGAGATGAGATGAGATGAGACAAAGCGCTGCCGCCTGCGCTTCCCTTCGCTTCTCCTGCCTTCCCACGCCCCGGCTTTCGGTGGCTCATCCCAGGGAGCGGCTCTGATCCACCCGGATGGGGCTGTGGGGCTGCGCCAGCTGCCCCACTGACCACCCTCACTGACCACCCCACACTGACCACCCCACACTGACCGCTCCACACTGACCGCTCCACACTGAGCACTCCACACTGACTGTCCCACACTGACCACCCCACACTG
>VZTX01029691.1:58512-106213 GCA_013400915.1 Pardalotus punctatus | reverse complement strand
GGAGCGAAGCGAGGAAGGTTCTGGAACGGCCGCCGTGCGCCCGTTGTGTCCCGGCGGGGGCGCGCGCGGGGAGGGGACGCGGGAGCGCGCGCGGGTCCGCGCGGAGGAGGAGGAAGAGGAGGAGGAGGAGGAAGGAGATGGGGGCGATGGGATGGGGGGGGAGGGAGGGAGAGGAGGCGACGCGATGCTTAAAGGGGCAGCGCCGTGCTGGCCGCTCCGCGGAGGCGGGAGGGAAACGGGGGGCGCTCCCGGGGCTCCACCGCCGCCCCTCGCCGCGGCCCCAGGGCCGGACCGGGGGCTCGGACCGCCGCGGCAGCTGCAGCCCGCTCTCCGTCTCTCCCTCCTGTGATCCCTCTCTCCTCCGCACCTGCCCTGCCCCGGGGGGACAGCGGGAAGGGGATGCGGCAATGCCCCCCGGCCGCTGCCCCCGGTTTGGGGGATGCTCCCCTCGCCTTCCCCGTTCATAGAAAGCGGAGCCCAGTCGGGGCAGCGTGCGCAGAGCCGGTTGGGGTTTCTCCCTCGTTCTTATCTTCTTTTCGGTGTGACCCCGTGGGCTCCCGGCTCAGTTTTGGGCAGACACCTTCCCGACAGCCAGGCCGAGGGTTCCCGGGTGTTTACACGGCCGCAATTAGGAGCTGAGACTTGACACTGCCCAGAGGCCCTGCCGGGGATGTGTGTAAACAATAATAAATCAAGCGCTGGTTTCATCCCCAAGTGTTGCCTCAATGAGCCACATGTCCCAGGTCTCCGTAGAGCAGTCCATGGCTTTCCCTCATTCCCAGCGCGCCGGAGTCTGTCAATTAACAATATAACAATATAAGTAGTTAACACATTAGTGTGATAATTCTCTGTATAGCTTACTGCTCTTTTTAAAAAAATAATTTATTAAATATTTTCTGCAGTCTTAAATGGTGATATATAGTATAATTTTAGAGACAGGTCCAAGTATTTTTATTTTTTTTTATCATCTGCTGTTGCAGTTTTTGGTCCCTTTTTGCAGTTTTGTCTAAGGAAATAACTAGTGTGGTTTAGGGAGGAAGAGTCCCAGAATGGTTTGGATTGGAAGGGACCTTAAAGATCAACTTGTTCTACCCCCCTGCTGTGGATAGGGACACCTTGCGCTTATCCCAGGTTGCTCCAAGCCCCATCCAGCCTGGCCTTGACACTTCCAGGGATGGGATATCCACAGCTTCTGTGGACAATTTTTTCCAGTGCCTCACCAGTCTCACAGTAAATAATTTCTTCTTCATGTGAGACACCATATCTGGAATAAAATACTTAAAAGTGAATGAATTGCTGGTTGGTTGGCTTTTTTTTTTTTTTTTTTTCTTTTCACATGCGCTTAAGGGGTGCCTAGGCAAGATTAATTTTTGTCCTTGCCCCTCTGTGGAATATGTTGTGTGCATTCCATTAAACAGATCACAGCAACAGGGAACATGGGCATTGTGTTCTGGATATTGGAAAACACTTGGGCCAAGTTCCTGTGGAGGATAGCAAGAGGGTGTAGGTCACTTTCAAAGTATGCTAAATGTCTTATTTAATTTCTTTTTCACTAAAAAATACTTACTTCATTTTTACGAAAAACATATAGTTAGTTCCTAATTTTATTCCTGAGTGTGCTCTTGCACAAAGTTTCACCAGTGTAGATTGTTTGATGAGGAGAATTGTAACAACTGTGGCTTGGGGTATCCAGAGATATTGTTGTTCTCTGTACTGTGAATACACTCAGAGGTTGTTCCCCGTCCTCTATGGGATATAATCTGTTTATGGTCTGCCTGTGCTGTGGGGTTATATCCCTTTAGCTATATTTGTGTGTGTGGTTGAAGTGAGATGGCTTCTGCAGCTGGATGGAGTCCTGGTTTTAGTCCCTGTTAGCTGCATGTGTGAATTTTATGGATTACACTGAACCAGGAAACAAATTGTTGTGATTGTATCAGAAATCTATCCTTACGTGTATTTCCAGGCTATGTCAATGCTACAGTATCAAGCAACAGCAAATGCATTTTGAGTGCATTTTCTGTCAAGTAAAATTGTAAATTTATCCTTTTCCGAGGCTGTGTGTAACCACATAGAATTATTACATTCAAGTTTTCAAAAATTTTTGAGGAAAAAGCCCCCAAAACATTTCACCTAATCTATTCAAAATAATTCTGATTATTTTTTTTATGCATGTTCTATCTTCAAGTTATTTTATGAACTGTACAGTATATTTTTACTCTTGATTGTCACTCCTTGACGTATTTTCTTGTCATCTCAATTAAAGTATCCACAGGAAAACTTCAGTGTAGGTTTCACTGTGTTTTCTTTGCATTATCTCCAGTAAAGTGGTGAAAGGCAGAGCTCAGTATGCTTCAGTCACAGGGTAAAGATGGGAGGTGTAGGGGCTGTTTTGCTGCACTGGGATTTTGGAGGCTCAGATCCTATCTCATTGATCTCCTCAGTGGGTTTGGGCCATGCATTTTATTTTTAATCTGTGCTTTTGTGTTTTGCTGGACTGAAATTTTTCTTGTTACCATTTCCTATGTGCTGGTAGAAAAACCAAGAATTCCTCACATATTGAGTACATTGTTGTTGTTAGAGTTGATGGGGATTTTATTTTGTATTTGGAAATTTGAATTTGGCATGTAAAAAATCAGTCTGATACTAAGTAATTTGCAACCTTGATTTGTACTCTTAATACAATTTGAAATATTTGGGTTAAATAAAAATAACATTTTAAAGCTAAGTCCTTGCAGTCTTCCATGATTAGGACTGAACGGAGTTTAGAATGAATAAAATCTAAATTTATTTTTAGTACTTTAGTCTTATAAAATGGATATGTCTTCTAGAAGCTGCACTTTCTTCTTCAGGATTTTGCTTTCCAACTGTATTTTTCTCATGCTTTTCCCTGTGCTGTAAATGCAGTGCTCTAATAAAGCCCTAATAATTTTGATTGCTACAACAGCAAGTTTAGCAGTGTTCAGGAGCAGTTCAATTTCCTGGAAACGAGTAACTCTTTGGTGATACTAAGCCCTGTACTAGTAACCAAGGGTGAATGATCCACAGAACCACTGCTGTGGCGGTGGAACTGCCTGTTCTAATGGCCATGTTAATGTCCTGAATGAAGCAGTCCAAATGGTATTTCTGAATATTATGTCGTGGTCTGGGAGCCAAATGTTGCCTCTGCAAAACTGGCACATACGTGAAAGCGTACAGTAAAGCAGATTAATATTTTTATTTTGTTGTAAGTAAGACCGAATTCAATTTTTTTTGTGTGAAATTAAAAATGTTGCAAATGGTACTTCCCTTGTAGCAGCAGCAGCAGCTGGTTACTTCAGTCTCACTTGTTCAAAGAGTCTGTAGGTTTAAAAATGAGAAGTCTCAGAGGGGTTTATTTTGCCACAGCTCAGTGCTGTACAAAATGTAAAACAACTTACTGCTCTTCTAAGCAAGAGGATTCCAAGAGCAAGGAGAAAAAGCTGCTGATGGAGTTCTTTCATTTGCTTACTTGGTGCCAGATGTTATCAAAATCTTTTACCCAGACCATTATCGATCTCCCCCAGGTAACTGAGCACTGAAATATTCACACTTGTAACAGGTTCATCACTTTGTTCACTGAGATGGTTTCATGTCAGAGCTGTGGAACATGGGATTCATCAAAGTGGAACTGGGGTGGGGTAGAAAATTAAATAATGCCACCACAGATCTGGAAATGCCAAAGTTTTTTTTTATGGAGCTGTGGCACATTTTTAGGAAGTTGGTGAGGAGCAGTAACTTGGTTCCTCTGCCAGCAGTGGGGGGACACCAAGTCACATATGGCACTGAGAGGCAACAGCTGGTGCTAGAAAGGGCAATAAAATTTAAATCTTGTTCTAGCATGGTTGGTTCTCATCCTTCACAGGAGCACATTGTTTGGGGCTTGATGTGGCAGCTGCTCCAGGCCATGGTGTTCTCATTTTTTAGTACATAGGTGTACAAAAGAGGTATTTGCTGTTAAACCTGGGGGCCACTTAAGTACACAGAGAGTCAAAGGTGATTTTTGAAAATGGAAGCCGAGTGTGATAATCACAGACTGTCCCTTACCCTGCTGTGCCAAGAGATCTGCAGCTCTCTCTTCTGCAGCTGATGGGAAATTCAGGCAAAAAAGTAGAATATGGCAGCTTACTTCTGGTGTACTGGAAGAGGGATCCATTTCTTTTAAACCTCCAAATTCCAATTTTTATTTTATTGGTGAGCTTTTGGAATTGCCTGTGTTTTTTCTTGAGGACAGAAGAAGCTAGGAAGTGAGGTTATACTTCACGTCCTGCTTGGCTTTTTACGAGTTACATAGCAAACAAAGCAAAGGGAAAAGGATATTATCATACTTACTGAAAAATAAAGTCCAAGCCCTTTATATTCCTAGGAAACAGAGGCAATTAGAGAACAGAAATTGGAGCTTTATACCTGTTTAAGATGCCTAGAGAACAGGGGAATGAAAATATATGTGCTGTGTTCTGTGTTTTTGTAACTAAAGAACTTCTAGGTCAGTTTGATCACTTAATTATCTGTTCTAGCCCATTTTTCTGTGTTCTAGACTATGATAGTAGAAACCAAGATTACTTGGTTGGTTTTTTATTATTATTTTGAGGTGTTGTTTTCAGTAGCTTATTTCTTAGTTGTACTGAAATTTGCCGTAATGAGTATGTTTGAGCAGGGTTATTCTGGCAGCTTTAAGATAAAATGACTCAGCATCTTGAAAATTAAGAGAAAGTAAATATGTTGATTTAAAGGAAAGGGGGGGATTGTTCTTTTTTAACAACATATCAGCAGTTGAGTTGTGGAATTTAGTGTGGCGGAAGGAAAGGGGGGCATAAGCATTTGCACAGAGCACATGGCTGTTCCTTGAGAAATTTCATCAGACAATAAGTTCTTGGAAAATATGGTTTATGTGTTTCTGGGCAAATATTTATTAAGTAAATTACCTCTATATTCCATGTAACATAAGTGTCTTCCTGTCTGTTGGTCCTTGCATGTCACCTGACCGTGCAGTCAACACCTGGACCAAGTAGTTAAGCATGATGCAGCTCAGAGCAGTAGGTGATTTAAGGTGGGTAAGTTTAATCCTCAATAGTCTTTTTTTACCCCAGAATACTTAGGCAGCAGTCATAACTTCTGGAGGCATGGAGACTGGTGTTTGGGAGAGGTGGGAAACGAGTGGAGCAAGACAGGAAAGAGTTTTTATTTAATCATCATTTTGAAAAGAAAGTAACAGTTCATTTTAGGGGCTAAACTTAGTAGCAAAGCAAAGTTAGTTGTTCAGGTTTGACCAAATGTTAGTGTCAAACCAGAGAAGATTCTGGGAAAGTTAGTGATGGATTGGAGCTTGATTTAACAGAGAGTTACGGGACCAGGATTTTATGTCACTTTGAGGTTTTTTGGCTAGTCCAAGTTAATGCTTGATTCATTGATGGGCTTGTTATTCCAGAAATCATAAAAGACATAAAAATGGAATAATTGGCAAGGGAACATCTTGATCTTGATGAAGTGTTTAAATGCCAAAAATGTGTAGAGGGCATTTTCTTATCCATTCAACGTCCAAAGTCCATTTTAAATGCAGTTATTATTTAAATAAAACTCCTCTTCACCCTTCAACTGTACTTCAATAGCATCAGGAATTCAGCCCTTCATAGAATAATTGGAAACTTTTATGGTTTTATAGTAAAAATGTTGGAAAACATAACATATGCTTACACAAACTGCTCACATTGTAAAGTATTCAATAGCAATAAAGGCAGAGAGACTGGTGGTTATTCTGTGTCTTCTTTATGAAACCACAAAGTATAAACACAAAACAGGATTAATTTCAGTCATAGTTTATTGGGTGCTGATGCAAATCACGATTAAAATAGGATTTCCTGTTGCTTTGGTTTAATTTGCCTGGAAGGAGATGGTTCTGTGAGTGTCTCCAAAAGTAACAGATTTGGGACGTGCTTGTGTGGGTATTCCAAAGGCTTCAGTGGCAAAGGGATGGAGTTGTGTCTAGGACATAGGCAACCCTCTTTATCCATGTGGGGAATGCCAGGGAAACAGGGAGGGTGGTGCAGTTCTCATATTTTCTTGTTTTTTGATTTTTTTTTTTTTAATGAAATTGTGTTTGGAAAAGTAATTAAATATTATTGAGTAGGAAAGTTGTGCAGGATCAGTTCCAGCTCTGGAATTGCTGATACACATCCTCTGGGATATAAGGGGTATTTAGTCTTTCCAATGCCACCCTTTTGCCATAAGAGCAGCAAGGCAGACACCACACTGTCTTCCTAATTTTTGGGTCCAAAATGTTACGACAGCACATTGGGTAAAAACTGAGGAAAAAAAAAATCCTTCTCTGTCCTGTAACAAGAAATATGTGTGATATTCATGATGTGTGTGTGAGGATTCTCATGCTGGAACCATAAAAAGTCCTTCAGTTTGTAGCGTTACGAATACAGAGAAAAGGAATCTTCATTTACGATCTGAATATTGGTGGTGGGTAAGGGAGTGATGGGAAATACTTCTGCTCCCTCATGGCCTAATCCCTCAGGAGTCTTGGAGCAATTAAAGAGGGAGGTTTCCTTTCCCCCAAGTTTTGTTTTTCTCTTGCCAAAATTGTTGTTTAGTCCCCTAAATTCCTTACTATTACTTTATGGGGCTAATAAAGCAGGGTCAAATTACAGTGTGAATTGGGTAGGAGAAGCTGAGATGCTGAAGGAAGTTCCTGGAATCTGAGGATCTTTCCATAGTCAGAAGAATGAGGATTCCATTTTGCAGGAGGTAGGAAAGCAACCTGAGGATTTCCTTCCGGGATTCCGAGAGCTACCTGCGGCAGGATGCCTGGCATACCGAGGTGACATCATTTTTTTGACTGGATTGGGTAGGATTCCTCATTTTTCTTGTCCTTTTTAAGAAGGACTGTGGTAAATTGATGACAACATAAATCAGGAACATGAACCATGATTATGCACCTTTACCAAGAAATATGCTGGTTTTACACACAAAGGATGTGTGCAGAATTAGGAGCTGGAATTCTTCACAAGACCCAGATCCCCTCAATTTTGCTTCTGTTGTTGTGCCTGGAGGAATTTATATAATCTGTGCGTCCTTAATATCCATTTTATCTGTTAACTGCTTACGCAATTTTAGCTTATAATGTGGCGCATTTTTAATTTTTTCTTTTTTTTAATTTGGTACTTGCAAATAGGAGAATTTACAGAATTAAATGTACCAAAAGCAGAGTTTAAGGAAAGAGCGAGTTGCTAAAGGAACACAGACCTTTTAATGAGGTGGTTTGTTGTTGGTCATGCTGTGTGCTGTGTTCTTGGGAGGTGGTCTGTGATATGAATACTGTGTATGGCTTGTTAAGATCTGAAATGGAGGGATATGAAAAGAGGATGCTATGAAAGCTTAATGGGACATCAAAGCTGTAGATATGCTGTTGGAGAGGTCTTGCTGTATAAAGTCACTGTTACACTGGATGTATGTCCAAAATCCTGTGTGCAAAGCAAGGCTTATGGTAGTTTGGAGTGTGGCCTGTATTTCTGCAGAAATCCAACTTCAGTTTTGTTTTTTAATTGATTTTTAATTTTCCGTTTCTTAAAGTATAATTTGCGTTTTTTAATGTAATCTCATATTCATCAAGATTAACATATAAATAACTCTATTGCACCACCAAACAATAAAGGGAACAAAGTGACACCAAATAAATCTCATTTTACTGCAGCCAAAAATTGGTTTTGTGGCTTTTTAGGGCTTGACTCCCAGGGCAATTGACAGCATAGCTGTTGTATAGTAACTGAGTGGCTGTGTCTGTGTGACGGAACTCCCTGAGGCTGGTATTATGTTCCTGAACAGGAACATTGTCTTTCTTAAAAGTATAATATTCTAAATGATGACTGTGCTTTGTAAGTACATGAGATAGAGGAAATGGAAGCCACCTTGGTGCTGAATGAGGAGAACATTCTCATTTAATAAACTTGTCTGCATCAACTTCGTGTTGATTTGTCTTAATTTCTCTGAATGACTCTGTGTGCGCAGGTTGGTGGAGATGGATAACCACTGCAGCAAAGGTGGAATGAATCCTGGATGCCATGTGCATTCCACTTACTGCTTCATTAGTGGAATCAGTTATTACTATTATTTGAATCTATAAAAATACATTGATCTTAGTGTCTGCTCGTATTTGTACGAATGAATGTATGCAGAGGTCTTTGCTTCCTACACGAGCTGAAATGCAAAATGAGAGAATGACTCAAAAGAGGGTTCTTTGATGCTTGAATGAACAAGTTCCTATTTTACTTTGTAGTAAAAACCTCAGTGGTGATTCACTTTCTATAGAGACAAAGCAAGTTGCCCTTTGTTTTGGTTTTGTAGTTAGGTATTTTTATTAAGGTGGCATTACTTTAAAGCTTGTTGGCCAGAGGAATAAAAGGAAAACACAAATTGGCAATAGCAAGTCCAGGTTTAGACTCTACAGTGCCTTGGTGTTGTCTCCACCCTTGAACAGGTGTATCTGCTCCCACTGAGATGTGCAAGAAGACATAAGCTGCAGGCTCAGATCTCTTTTGTGTGATATGTTTTAGGGTAGACAGCAGTATTAAATGTTGTCCAGTGTCTCTTGGAAGAGGGAAATACAAGTGCAATATCCTCTGGCTCCTCCTCAGCCACACCTTTCCCTATGAATCATCTTTCACCTGGGCCTGTATTTCTTTAGCACCTCTTTGTTCCTGCCCTTGATATCTCATAAGCTGTCCAGAAACTTGTTATTTCCAGAGTTTCAGCTTAAGGTTTTGCAGGCAAGGGCTACTTCTTCATACATTGGATATTTTTGACCAACCAGATCTGGCAGCAGTGGCACCATTTGTTCTTGGCTGCAGTTGTTTCTGAATGGAGGAGCAGGATTTTCAGATTTGCAGTAGTCCTCCTTATGTCTGACCAGAGACAAGGAATGGATAATTTATCTATTTATCCCAATTTATATGGCAGTGACCTCCGTTCTGAATGTGCCATGAATAGTGAGAAATCTTTTGTTTGAAGGTAGGCCAGTAAACTGAAGTGAGAATGAGTACCAAAATTATACAAAATACATGGTGTGTGAAGAAGGGAGTAAGAGGGTAATTCTGTTCTGTCCTCAGAACAGAATTAAGAAGCTGCAAAAATGAGAAGCCCATTGTCTGTAGACATAGATCTTTGATAGTTCAGGAAAAAGTGATAAGAATTTTTAATGTGCCATCTGCTCCTTGGGCCTTCAAGAGCAGGTGTATCACTTTAGACTGAAACTCCTTGCTCCAGTGTTCAGTCTCTAACCAATGGCTGAAATTTAAACTGCCTTAAACTCCTCAAATATCTTCCCTGCTCTGTTTAGAACCAGGTTTCATGAGCCAGAGGTGGCATCTAGATTGAGTGGCCCTTCACATCTTGTTTTTTTGTGAACTTCTCTGAAAGTCATCCCTTTTTGAAAAACAACACACACATTAATTGTGATTCTCAAATCCAAAGACGAATGTCATCTTGCTTTCAAAAATGTTGCAGTTAGTTTCTCCAGTTTTTATTGAGAACTTTGTGTGAGAAACAGAGAGGATTTGATTCAAGATCTCTGCTGTGTTTTAGCCATCATAAAAGTTCTGGTGGCCTCTGTGCAACCTTAGTGTCTGGAGCTTCCCCTGAGAAGGTTTTTTAATGCTTTTCAGTCGTTGTGTTTTCTAAATATGTTTTCACAATCTTTGCTACTTTGCTTTCACAATCCTTACTACTTTTTTAAAGGAGCTTCAATGTATCAGATGGGTGCTATTAAATATAATTAAAGTAATTTTAAGTGGTAATTTTTGGAAAGCTTTTTAAAATTGCCAAATAATCCTGTAGCAGAACCTGTCTTCACAGAACACAGGATCCTAACAATGGCCCATTTCTAGCATCATGCTTTGATTTTACCATGGATTGTATTCAAATTATTATGAAGGAGATTTAAATGGGGAGAAGGGGGAATCTCTCACCTTTCTTGATTTCATGCTTAATTTTCACAACAATGGTGAGTTATTCCTATTTGCATTTCATAGTTTTATTTTTGGGATGTGTCTTGTCTAGTCTTAGCAGACAGACACTGAGCCAGAGAGGAAAATGTGGAGGTTGAACAGCGAGTGAGTTATTATCCAAATGGAGCCTTCTGTTAGAGGTGTCAGCAGAGACAAAGGTGAATGTGGAGAATGAATGGAATAAGATGAGAGAAAGATCAAATAATGGGATAAGAAGTTCAAGCGTGGGGTAATGGGTGTGATTAGAGATTATTAACAATGCAAAAATTTGCAAAACGTGCAAGAAAATTCCTGTCTGTTCATTTAAACTTAATTCGGGAGCCACATAATAAACCAATTTTTTTTAAAAATCGTATTCAGTGTTAGAATGTGTGTTCTGTGGTGTTGCTTTCTTTTGACTGTTTCTCTGTTGGTTTTTAGGTTTCTGTCTTCCACACTGTACATCAGTGGGATCTCTGCTGGAACAAGATAATGTCTTCTTCAACTCACTGAAGGAAAGGGGTGAGCAGCTTTCTCACAGCCAATATTTTATCTCCTTTAGAAAACAGCGTGCTCTGGAAACAAATATCATCATGTATTGTGTTGAAAAGGAAGCCAGTTCTAGATGCTTTTCATGTGTCAGAGAATTGATTTTTGTTTCTTTTTAGCTTGGTGTGTGAATGTAAGGATCTATATTATGCAGCAAGCGCCGGGACTAAAGTTAAATAAGAAAGAACAAGGAGCCATGCTGAATCTGCCAGTCATGCATTTCTCTCTGAAGGACTTCAAAGAAACATATAAGAGGGAAAATTAGAAGGAATGATTACTTGCTAACAAGTCTGTTAGGTAGTTCCTTCACAACCCTAAGAGGGTTGGTGGTTAGTTTGTAGCCTGAAGCATAACTATTTATATCTCTTACAAACATCTGTTGTAGCTTGTATATGTTAAAAATGATACCACTGGTCTCCAACAGCTCACTTGCACCTTCTGTTAACGTTACTGGGTGGTCCCTGTGCCCTTAATTATGAAAGAGTAAGTAGAACAAGTGGGGAGTGATGTATTTAAAGTGATCACTTTGTGTGTATGTTTGAGCTCGAGTTTAATCTCTCCTCTGACATACTCAACTTGCACAAAGTCTCCACATTTCTAATTATGATTACCCCTCCTCATTTAGCTTCCTTTCTGCTTTACATTTTACCTTCATACTTATTTTTATTAAAGTCTTCCTTTTTTTTCCCTTTGCTTTGTAGACAGCAATGCTTTTATGAATTCCCTTTCTCCACAGGTATCAGTGGAGTTTCTGATTGCAGTGGAAGCGTCAGCTTCCACTTACATGACCTTAAGTTTTTCCTTGGGTTTTCCACATGCTTTGCTTTCAAAATAAATAGAATGAGAGTTAGTTCTGTTCTGCATGAAGCAGACTGGCAGACTCACCCTCAGGTTATTTTTGTCATTTGTAAGTCTTTGAATGTAACACAAACGCACAGTTTTCCCTCTACTCTCGATTTCTTTCACAGAGAATAATTGGTATTTTGAAAGCTAAGATGTCCAGAAGTCATATATTCTTGGGTTCACCTCAGATGCCAAATATTCTGTGTCCTGAGGTAGAGTGTGCTGGTTAGAGATGGTCCTGCTGTGAGCTGAGAATCGACACACATGAGCCAGAAATTACCACACGAGTAGGTCAGCCAAGAGCAGGGGTTGTTCGAGTGCACTGCACCCGCTTCAGAGCCAGTCAGCTGCTTTCCATCATAGCCACCTTTAACAGGGAGAGGCCCGAACAAGCCTGGCTGACTTGATGTAAGGAGGATCAGAAACCATCCACGTGCTGTGGGAGGAGCTGTGGAAGTGATTAGCTGTGGCAGGGTGGCGGTGATAAACATCTGGGAGCGATAGCAGCCCCAGCGCTGTCTGCAGCCTGAGCATCTGCTGAGGCTGTGCCTGCTAACGAGCCCTGGGTGCTGCATCCCAAACGAGGTTATAAAAGCCAAATCTGTAAATACCTTTTCAGTTACTTTTCTTGAAGTTTAACGTAGTTTGTTTCTTGCCTCTGCTGAGTAATGAGGAGATGTTTCTTTTTAGTGAACCGAAGTAATTCTTCAGTTAATTGCCTCAATTTAAGTGTGTGATTAGCTCAATTTGTTCTTCTTGATTTGCGGTGGTTGTCTTCACTAAATCTCATCAGTTTCTATCTTGCCTAATAGCTTAATCTTTTTTACTGTAATTATAAGTCAGAGGGGAAGCTCTTGTGGGAAATAAAGGATATACCCATGTAGAATTCTTTCCTGCCGTTCCCCTGGGAGAAAACAGAGCAAAAGTCCTTCTAGATGAAATAATCTATGGATCTAGCTGAAAGCTGTGCGCCTCCTTTCTTCTTTTGTGTGGCCTGAGGGCCTTCCAGATGTGGAACGTCTCTTCCTTATGGAAATCTGGAAGGAGGGGTTAGTCCAGCTTGTCTTGTTCCCCAGAAACTCTTGCCATGTCCTATTGTCTTTACCAGTTTACATGGATTATCTTTCTGGCCTGCCTCTCCAGGTTTTTCTCCATGCCACTAATATGGTCTCACATGCCTGTGAACTCTAAGACATTTTTTTCTCTTCTACAACTGTTTTACTTTTTATTTTCTCATTTTTGCCTGAGAATTTCATCTTTCTCCCACAGCCAAACATTTTCTTTAGCAGTGTTTCGTGTGGAACTCACTTAGCTTTAAAATAATCATTAAATAGTGTTTGCTCTTTCTTTGTTGATCGTTTCAACTGTCCTACTTTTATGTTGAGGGTAGTCTGGTCCATGCTTTGGATGTCACAGTCATAAATTAAATGTGTGTCTTTTGAGAAGGAAGAAAAGCAGCATTTTCTGTGTGCCTGTTCACTCTGTCAATACAGACAGACACTTGCCCTGGCTGTCAGCTGCCATTTATGAAAGAAAATAAATGTTTAAACATAAGGCAAATACTTACAGGGCTGATGTTTTACAATGTATTTCCTTAAAGTATTTTCAGAGGTATCTTACTTATTGTGGCAAATGCTGATTTAACTTTTAACACTAAATGATTCGTAACTATAAACAAAATTTTAGAATCTGGAGTACTTCTATCAGTGGGTGCACTTATGTTGTTGCCTTTTTATTTTTAATTTTGGCAGAGAAATCAGTAACATTTTTGGAGTTTCAATGAAGGAATACTGATGTTCTGTAAAAACAGATATAACCTAGTTTGTAGAGGAAGCCGTGCTTACATCATCCTGGTGAACTTCTCTGGTCTTTGAAGCTGTTTAAAAAAAGAATTTAAAAATTGCACCCATACTTAGAAATTACACTGAGTAGAATTAGATGCAAAGTAAGGCTTGAGGTTTGTGCTGAGGAGTTTGATTTGTTTCTGTGCCTGAAACTGTTATCAAAGAAGGGAACCTTGAAATTTGTTCTGTGTTTGCAAAATGAAACACTCGCTTGAGACTACTATAATCTGTAGGGGAAAATACAGAGAAATGTAAAAATTGTTCTTAAAAATGGTCATATGCAGTAGTAGCATGCAATAGTAAGGAAAGGACTTAAAAATAGCTGAAAATTTGTAGTGATTGAATACATTACAAAAAAAAGAAGAAAAAAAGATTCTGTTTCAGATCTTAAACGGGTGAAAATTTTAAAACTTAGTTTTTTAATACTGGCATAAGCGAGAAGAGCTGAAAACTCAGAATTATTGCCTGAATGTAATATTTTTCAAGACACGAGCTCCAACTTTTTTAATATGGATTTTTTTTATAGTTGCTAAACATTAGGACTCCTACATGTCAAGGAAAATTGACTTCTGTGCTAATAGTTACTGGTAATAGCTTAATGAGTAATGTGATTTCAGTTGTAATGGCTGCAAATCTGACAAGAAAATGAAATGTGAATTAGTCGTTTGATGGGTACACTCTGTCTGGTGGTGGTTCTTTGCTAATTTTTCTTTTTTTTAAATTACTGGATGTCTTAACTTAAAAATGTTTAACTCCTTTGGGCACGAAACTCCAGCTAATGCCTAGAGGGAATAGCATGATGCATTTACTTGTGTTTAAATCCTATGTAATTAATATCTCCCAAAGTACCAAATGTCTCTGAAATCGAGACTTCTGAATTCCTAGGGCACTTTTGAAACTTTATAATCGCGTGGGCCCAATTGTTTAAAAGTTGTTAGAAATTGTTCCATTCTTTGTTGAACCTTACATGGCTTGGATGGCAAATTCCTGGTGTCAGAAGTGATTTGAGCCTTGGATATCTGAAAGTGGTTTCAGGCCCTGCTTCAGAATATGGGATTCACACTCATAAGTGAACAGGGCATTCCTTAACACTTTGCATTTGGTTCATCAATTTTAATTATTATTATTTCAGTTACAGTAATGCTTAGTGGCTTGGTAGCCTTTCCAAAACACAGGAACACAAACCTGCCTGTTTCTAGGTTTCACATGTTACCTCAGAATGTCATTTAAGTGGTGCAGAAATAAATGCTAAAGTTTACTTGAAGTTTGTGAGTGTAAAAGGACCTCAGCCTCTTACTAAAAATTTTACTTTAAAATATAAAAAGATACTATGAACTTTTTGCTGATAAAACCTGTTATATTTCCAAATGGATTTTTTTTTGGTTGTTCTAATCTTCATGTGGCCATTGTTGTCAATAAACTCTCTGATAAGTGTATATAAGTCTTCATTTTGACCTTTATTTTTTTCTTTGGTTTTATAACTGGATTTTAAGTGGCCGCTCTTGTAACTGACTATTTTTTTCTCTTTAAAGAATATTTGATCACGCTTATGATGATTTGACACAATTAATGTCATAATAACCATGATGGCAACACAGACGTTAAGTATAGACAACTATCAAGATGGACAACAGGTAGGTGTGTTTTTCTAGGCGCTAAATACAGTTAGGAAGGAAAGGAAAAGCAGTGACTTTGTCCTTAATCCCTGCTTTGACATTGTTTAAACTGGAATAATGAAATATACTCATGTATGTCTGGTCATGATGTTTCTTCTTTGTACAACAGGCTCTGTATTTCTACACTTTAATTGCTAAATTAAAATGCTGTTAACTGGAGACAAGTCAGGAGGTGGCCTGTCCTCTAAAGGTCCCTTTTTCTGTTACTCTGTGTCAGCCCTAAGTAATAAATACAAGTATTTCTGTCAGCAGATGGCAACAATGGTGAACAGTCAGAAGAAAATCGGTAACTTTCCACATCTCTTAGAGAATGTTAATCTGAACACAATCAGATTTTTGATTTTTGGTTTTACTGCTTGTTTCTTTTATTGCAATTCTGATTTTTCTCTCTCCTCTCACCTACCTTATGTATTTTACTTTATTCCCCCAGCAAATACATACCATCCTGTGGCACTGAAAGTAAAATATGTTTCTTTCTAAATAACAGGTTGGGAAAGAGCTTTCTCTTCCTGTTTGTTTTGTATTTCAAGCTCTCAGTGTCCCAGACGGATAATTTGGGTGCCTGCTCTTTTGCTAGCCTGGAAATGGCCCGCAGAAAAAAAAACTTGCAGTTTTGAGCGAGCTATTTCCTCCTCCCAGTGAGATAGAAACCTAACTGAACACACTCTCTCCCTTCAAACTCTGCAGATGTATGGCCAACATTTATAACCACTTGTCTGAGTCATCCCCTTTTAATTTGCTCCTCCTTCCTGTCATTAGCCAAGAAATGAGTCCATTAGTTGCCTTTTTTTTTTTTTTGCAAGCATTCTGGCTTGAAAATCATCTCTGCTTGCTGAGGAAGCTCTTTGCAAGGCAGGCTGCTCTGTTGGGTGGGAGATGCTGGATTTTCTCACTTTCTGACTTTGCTAGGAGATGGCTTGGCCCCAACAGGTAATAAAGCACAAACCTTTTGGTTCTCCCAGACTGTGTTCAGAATGGTAAAAATATTTCCACTCCTGTGGTGTGGAAATAAATTAGATTCTATCAAAGGCAGGTTCCCTGATAGTTTCTGGAGGCCTTCCTCTCTGCAGCTGTCAGCTCTGGCTGCCTGGAGTTATCTAGAACAGTGTCTGTCCTCTACTGAGATAAAAATTATGTAAGAGAAAGGATTGCAGTAGTTTCATGTCTTTGTGCAGATGCTCAAATGGGAAAAAACCAAGGAGTTTGGGTTGAGGGGGGTAAAATGTGGCTTTCACAGTTCAGGTTCTTTTCAGACCTTTTAGTCCAAAAGATGTTTAGCTGGAAGTGATGGAAAAACCACTTTCAGCCTTTCAAAGCACCCCAAAGGTGTTCCCAGCCTCTTAATGCAATTTAGGAGGTGCTCAATTGAAGCTGTGACCGTGTGTTGCTTTTCCATGGTATAAATGTGTCTTAAATGGATGTGCAGAAGGAGTTACTGCTATTTGATTGTCCTAAAATAATTGGTTCTTACAATATGTAAAAGGGAGTGGTAAAGGTCACGGGAAGTTATGCTCCTATAATTGAAGGACTAAAGGGACACAGAATATTTTAGATCTTCTTAAGAAAATGTGCATTTTAATGGAAAAAAACCAAGAAGATCCTTTTCTTCTGTATCCTGATGCAATGTACAGTAAGAAATAAAAAAGAAGACTTAAGAGGGTAAACTTTTCTTTCCGTTGATTTCATCCTAAAGGATTTTTATGCAGACATTGCCATGAATATTTTGGATCAATGTACTGTAGGCTCTTCCAAAAACAGCCTCTTCAGAGTGTAACAATTTACTGATATCTGTCATTCCCATTTTAAAGCCAAATGCTAAAACTTGAAGTGACCTTTATCCATCAAAAAGTGTCAGGGATTAAAAGAGGGGTTTTGTTAATTCTATGACTTCTTGTGTCACTGCCAAGTCATACCAAGCTTCTGGCAATTTAGGATTCCTTTGCGCTTCTCTTTCCTTAAAACACAGTACCCTTATTTTACATCAAGGCTACAGATTTACTTAGAACTTCCTCTTTTTTCTACAGATGCAAGTGGTAACAGAGTTAAAAACCGAACAAGATCCCAACTGCTCTGAAACTGATGCCGAAGGGGTGAGTCCTGCCCCTGTAGAATCTCAGACTCCAATGGATGCAGACAAGCAGGCCATTTACAGGTAGTGATGGACTCGTGTTCTGTCTTTTGAAGGGTAAAGGATAGGGTAGAGGACTTATTTTTTTTAATAAATAAATAATAAGTAGCTTAAAATCAGGTGATCTCTTGGCTGTCTCTGCAGTTTGTAGGGAAAGAATGAGATCAAATAGGCTTCACTGTCAGTCATCAGCCAAGGAAAAAAACTTCTTGAGATTGTGGGATTCTTCAGTTTCAACAGAGTTTTAAATGGTATTGTAAGGGTGGCTGCAATATTCAGCAATCTACCTTGAACTTTAAACTGTGGTCACTATTTGTCACACTGTAGTTTTTATCTTTAATATGAGTTCTTACTTTTGTTGTAATTAGGTCAATCTTTACTCCTTTTTCTTTAGGTATAACCATCTATTCCCCAGTAACTAGCTCAAAAGGGATTGAATATTGATGTATGAACACACAAATTTGAGATTTTTCAGTGTTAAGTGCTGTGCTAAGCAGTTTGCTCAGTTTTGATGGGGTTATGTGTTCTTTCAATTTAACTACTTTATAAAGACAGAATTATTACTCATTTTCAAGTACCAAAAAAAAAACCAAACAGGAAAAAGCCAAACAAAACACCAAAAAAAAAACCCCAACCTGAGGCAGAAAGATGTATCCATTCATTTACAGATTTGTGCTAACAAAATCACCTTCTCCTCAGAGCATGATTTCATAGGAGGCCTCTGAGCACAGTCTGAATACTGTTCTCAATTATTTTAAATTATTTCATGATGTATAAGTATGGCCCACATTAAAGAATAAATTAATTTTATCAGGCTTCATTTAAATCTGCATTCATCCTGTTTGTAAATCCTAAATCTCATTTCTAGTGCACTGTATTAATCTATCTTGTGTCACTTAATTACAGTGAATTAAACAGTCAGAGCTTTTTGCTTGTGATTGTTCTCTTTAATTAAATATATATGTATTTTTCTGCTGTATTTGCCTCTAGAGTGTGGTAAATCAAAATGAAAATAATCTTTTATCTTACTTTGCTCTAGCCAGTGGTGTTATAAGCAATCTCTTCCAGGACTTATCACACTTACCTGAGTGACTGTGACCTTATCTGAGCTAGATAACTTAATTTTCAGTGGTGTACACCTAAGTGAAGTGAAAATATTTATTTATTCATGTATTTAAACTTTTTTTTCTAGGCACCCACTATTTCCCTTGTTAGCACTATTATTTGAAAAATGTGAACAATCTACACAAGGCTCAGAAGGCACAACTTCTGCCAGCTTTGATGTAGACATTGAAAACTTCGTAAGGAAGCAGGAGAAAGAAGGAAAACCTTTTTTCTGTGAAGATCCAGAAACCGATAATTTGGTAAGTATTAGCTCTTTGTTTCATTTCTGAAACAATCACCACATTTGCAGCTTCTTCCTAATTTCTGATTCTCAGGTGGTGCTTATAGTTTCTCCTCACATTTTTCTGCTTATGAGAGATTCTACTTTATGTTAATGCTTAAAAATATGTCTTTTATAATTTCTTCTGACCCCCTGTTCCTTTTTATCTGTAAATTTACATTGGGCTCTTCACAGTTGTTTCCTATTCTCAGCTTGCTGACATGAGTGCATTGGAGACAAAAAGAAACAAATCCTTTCCACAGCAAGGTTGACTCTGCAAATTAATTTTAGAGTGTGAGGTGTTTAACACATTTATCAAAAACATGTAACTGATGTAAATTTTTTCCATTTTTAAAAAAAAATCAGGGTTCATCTAGTTAATGTGGGAGAAGAGCTGTTGTAAGATGAGCTTAGAAAGTCTTTAACATATGCAATTTTTTTCTTTCATGTCATTGACTCCTTTAGTCTTTCAGAACATCGTTCCTGTGATGAAGCTGTGATTTCCCTATTTTGAATATACTTGCCTGCAATATTTTACTCAAAAATTAGAGTTAGCTCTGGTGTGCTGACGTGCTAAGCCTCAGGTTATTTTCGTCATTTGTAGCTCTCTGAATTCAACATAAAAACACTGTTTTCCCATATCTCTCTAATCCCAATTTCTTTTCAGAAGCACAGCTGAAATCTAACAGTGGGAATGTAGTAGCTGTGGCTCAGTGGATGAGGAAAGAACAGTGGTTGTGGTGTATCTTGGCTTTTCATCTCTTACAATGTCCTCATAGACAAGCTGATAAAATATGGACTAGATAAATGAGCAGTGAGATGGACTGAAAACTAGACAAACTCCTGGGCTCAAGGGATTCTGGTCAGCAGCAGGAAGTCCAGTCCATCACTCATAAGTGATGTTCTCCAGGGATTGATCATGGAACCAGAAGTGTTGGACATCTCCATTAGGGACTGGGATGATGGGGCAGGGTGAACCCTCAGCAAGTTTGCAGGCATTGCAGAACTGGGAGGGTTTTTGCAACTGATCCACAGATGGCTCTGCTACATTCAAAGGTACTTATCACTTTTGGAGAAGCAGAAAAACAGGAATCTCAGGGAATTCAAAGGGAAATGCCAAGTCATAATAGGGGAATAAAAAAGACAGATTCTGACTCTTTTTAGTGGTGCCCAGTGAGAGAGCAAGAGGAAATGGGCATGAATTGAAACACAGGAAGTTCCATTAAAACCTTTTTACTGTGAGGGTGATTGAATACTGCAGGCTGCCCAGAGAGTTGTGGAGTCTCCTTCCTTGGAGACAGTGAAACTGAGCTGGACATGGCCCTGAGGAACCTGCCTTAGCTGACCTTGCTTTGAGAAGAGGGGTTGGATTAAAAATTCTTCAGAGGTCCCTTCCAGCCTCAGCTATTCTGTGGTTTCTGAGAGCCTCCAAAAATTGGTTTCCCAAAGATCCTGCATGCCTTGGCCTGTTCCCTGTGCTTTTGGTCATACATAAACATTTTCTCAGATCCAGCTCACATTTGTGTTGGGTCTGGTGTGTTCAAATTGTCCTTCTTGTCAGTAGACCTGTTTGTGGTTTCAGTCTGTGGTTTTAGTGACAAAGTCTCTTGGTTTATGTGGTGTTCACCTTTGCTGATGGGCTGCACAAATCTGTCTGATTGTGCTTGAGGCGGGTGAGGAAGTATTTGTTTATGTCCTGGATTCCGTGGCTGCTGAGGTCAGTAGTGGCTTAAACTGGAACTACGTTGCAAAATCAGAACTCCTTGGCATTGAACTCGTGTCCTGTGGTCGTATTGTTAGCTGTGACTTTCTGTTACTGGATACCAGCTGAAACCTGAGTGCAGCTTGTCCCCTGCCTGTCCTGGAGGCTGGGAGCTCTCAACAGCTGACGTTCTCACAGGCTCTTCGTTTTGTCTGGGGCAACGAGCACAAGTTTCTGTCAAGTTGTGAACTGGCTAGCATGGTTTTCAGTCTCTTTTTTCAGCTTGAAATATTGGTGATTGCCACAGGGAAGGCTTTAGATGGTCAGTTTCTTTCTGCTTTGTGTCACTTTTTTTTTTTAATAGACATTAAAAGTCTGTCTTTAGTAGAGAGGAACACTATTGTGCATCTCTGCAACATCTTCTGTTCTTGCAGTCCTTCCCTTTTTAACTCCAGTGTTAACTGAACCATTCACGTAAAAAGGAGAAGCTAAGACTGATAATTAGACTGGGCTAGAGGGGTAAAGTAGGTAGGCCAATCAAACAAATAAGGTGTAAATGCTTGCTCAGTAGCATCAGCTTGGATCACAACACCCTAAAGAGCCAAATTCAAGTCCTATCTGAGAATCATAGGCCTGCTGCAGTAAGGAAATTGGTCAGCTGTTTCTTTTTTTTTTCCTTTTACCTCTTTGGGAAGTGGCATGTAGAGCTCAATCAGACTGCAGTTTCTGTGACAAAGCTTCAACTCATAGCTCCAAAACAGCAGAATATAATTCCATGCTGCCTGTGGGCTAATTAAGTAGATAGCAGAAATGATGAAGGGTCACAGATAGTGATTGTAGGGTCACAGCCCTGGCAAAGTTCCACGTTGTTCACTCACTTGAAACGCCTTGGATACTCCACAAGAGGAGTTTGGAGTTCATCCAGACGACCACAGAATGTTAATCTGGGTGGCACAGGCATTAGATCAGTTTGACCAGAAAGGAAGTTCATTAAGAGCAGTGGATTCTTGTTCCAATTTGAGTAGCTCTTACTAAGCTATGGTCTAGATTATCTCCTCACTTTGGTATTATAATTCCCATTCTGAATTAATTGGTGGCTTCCTGTGTTAGGATTAAAAAGCATTTCAGCACTGGGAAATGCAGGTAGCATCCACCTGTAACTTAATTTTAAGGATACTCATGTATTGCTAAGCCTGGCCTGTAAACCAGGTTTCAAACCCTTGTTATTACCTAGGTGGAGGGATTCTGTTCTTCCCAGTTAAGCTCTCCAGCAGCATCAAATGGTGAACTTGAATCAGCAGAGCAAAGGGTCGTGGTCCATCCAGGAGAGTTGTCACCAGGCCTTTTACTTCTGCATTGTCTTTCCCTAGTCTGGGTGCAATCCTGTGCCATGTGCTCTGGGATGGCCCTGTGATTCTGTGCTGCAGAACTCCTGTTTTCAATTCCTAGTCCCTGGGAGAAGGAAGTGGAAGCTGAAGGTTGTGTTCATGTTCTTACTAGACTGGAAATGTGCTTTCCTAGAGCTTTAACTTCCTCCATATCTTTTTGGAATGTTGTTATTTGCATCCCCCTTAGTCCTTATATCAAGCAGCAGTGTCAGAAGATGTGTTTGCTGTCAATAACCAGGTTTTGGTGGTTTGTATCACCAGTCAGAGGTTCTGAAGTGCAATGCTTGTTTCTGCAAGTGCAATCAGCTGTATCCACCTCACTTGGTGTGTCATCTGTTGGAGCTCCACACCCTTTGCCTGTTACCCTTTGCTTTCTCTGCCTCATTTTCAGAGATAAAACAGATCTTGGAATGACCCAAGGCACTGACTGCTCCTCGTTCTCCATTAGTCTCCTTTGGTGCATAGGACATACACAGACAGATTCCTCCATGTCTGAGGTGTTGTTCAGCATGAGTGCTTACAGAGAATTTTTTTTTTAGACCTTTCACAGATTATTTTATGTTTTAAGACACTCATTGCTTAACATTTTTTTGTTGCTCACTGCTAACCCCGATGCTGCAGAAATACCACAGTGCCTTGGGGTGATTCCTACTCTTGTGTAGCTTCTGTTCAGAGTAAACTCTTCCCACATCTGGGTGGCTTTTTTAATTTTCCCACATTCTTAGGACCATAGGATGGTTTGGGCTGGACTACAAGCTCAGGAGGCTTGTCCAACCTCCTGCACAAAGTAGGGTCAGCTGTGAATACAGAGCAGGTTACTTATGGCTTTGTCAAGTCTAGACAGAATACCAAACAAGGAGTGTTAAATATACTCTCCCTTTTGTATTTGAACAGGACACTGCCTTTTTTGGAGACCCCCCCCCGAGTTTTTTGTTTCATTTGGGGTAAGGATTTTTGGTTCAGTACCCTCTTCTCAGTTCTCTTGAATTCTTAGTTGTGTCAGGAAGAGTTGCAGTGGTGAAGCCAGCTGATGTCATTTGAATATTGACTGAACAAGCCTTTCCGAATAGCAGTTTTGCAATTTTAATGTGCAGACCTGTCCCATAAACCTCTAGTTACATCTTTTCTAGCTCTGTCTCATAGCTGGGGACTCAAAATAGAGGAGAGAGGTAGTCAAATCAAAACAAATGAAAACAAAATGCCCCTTTTCCTAGAGTTTGTGTTGTTCCCCTGAAAATCTAAATTGCCCCAGGGGGATTTGGGTCAGGAAGGTAGGTGAGCTGTGAATGTACATCTTTTAATTGGGTTTTTTTGCAAATGTGAAGAGTCATTTGGCTGAGAAGATTACGTGTCACTATATGGAGATTCTTTCATGTATGTTGTCCACGTGTAGTTGCTGTGTGCTCTGAAATCCATAAAAACTGTTTTTACATTAGCAAAGGTGAGCTGGGGATCGTGACTGAGGCAGTGCATGCTGTGTCTCTGCCTTTGCACCACGGGCTTGAGGCACTGGAGACAGGACACAGGCACAATTTAAAGCATATTTTGGGTTAAACATGCCATTTCTTACATTTAGAGACATATTTATGTATGAATAGGCTCTACTTAGCAAAAACTGGAAATTTTTCAATAACTTTTCCTTCTCTGCTTAATAGTTTACCATTTTCTTTACTTACAACAATTTCAACAATAGTGGAAAGTGGCCCTGCCCTCAGCAGGGGGGTGGAACTGGATGATCTTTAAGGTCCCTTCCAGCCCAAACCATTCTAGGATTGTATGAATATACACAGATCTCATGGTTACTTCATCTTCATGCATTTCTCTGAAATGATGCTCCAGGTTTATTTCAACAGCTGAAAGGACTAAATCAATTGGGTTATAAAAATACGTTATTCTGTGGCATATTCTTTGCAGCAGCACTGAATAAATGAAATATTACTGCTGGTGTGATTTATCTGAAAACACTTTGTTGTATTACTTTTGTCCAACATGGGTGATTTTATCAGGAATTCTTGGTTTTTGTGGTTTTAAGGAAAAAGTGAATTTCTGCACACATTAAGTTTGGTCCACCCATGCTCCAAGAGAGCAAGAGCCATATGGGCACGATTAATGTAGTTGTAAATGAATTAATAAGTCCTGGTGACAGGCATGGCATATTTACAAAGTTTTGTTTGCCTCCTAACCACAGTAGCACAGCTTCCTGCAAGAGTAGTGTGACACAGTGGGGCTCTGCAGAAACCTGGGTAGTGTCACTGAGTCTGGGTTTGTGGTTTATTTTGACTTTAATTCAATTTTCACCTCAAGTATCAACCTTCAATTTTAAACTAAGTCTAAGCTGAAGAAAGGGCTTTCACTTTTCCTCCAAGCTCATGCCGATAAATAAATAATACAAATATGGGTAATGTTTAAAAAACCCTAACTCTCTTGACTAAGTGAAAATGAACTGATCTCTAACACGGTCAAATATTATGTGTCAAAAGCATATTTTGTTACCTCAGTTTTAGCTGGATGTTTAAAGCCCTCACTAATACTATTAGTGTGTTGATCTGTCACACATGAAGAATTTTCTATTTTAAGCTTTTTTATCTCTGAAACAGAGACAGAATTTCTTCTAACACAGACGACCTTTGTTTTGTGTTAAAATTTAGTTAAATTTGAATACTTGGACTTTGTTGTGTTTAAAGGTACTTAAGCACAGTTTAAAGAGCAACCTGGGCTGGTTTAGAAGATCACTGGTTTATGTCTTAGTGCTGGGTCACTGCACTTAGTGTTTCAAAGGCTTTCAGTGTCATAGGTCAGAAGAGTTACCAGATATTAATTTGGATCAGCTTCCTCAAATCTACAGCTCAGATTTTTCTGCACCTCTTTTCTGAAAGTCGTATGGGTTTTTTTGGTGTTTTTTTTCTTTTTTAGCCCTGAGAAGAGATAATATTTCCTTTTTTTCTTTTTTTTTCCCTTGTTTATTTTAACACACCAATTTATACGCGGGGTGAGTGTCCTACAGCTGGAATACCTTCTGCTGAAAAAATAGGGAAAAGATGTATCACAGTGAAAGCTAAAGTGTCGTGGTGGAGGGGAGTACCTGTACAAGTTTTCCTGCCTTTATCTCCGTTGGGTGACTTGAGCAAAGGCATCTTCAGCTGCCTGTCGGCTTCTTGAATTGGAAGTAGTAGGTAGATTAATTCATAATTTGTCATTTCTGGTCGTTGGATTCAGTGCTCTGCCCAGGTAAATAACCCCTCATATAGGACAGATTTTTTCCAAATAATTCTAAGGTCAAGCTCTCCATTATACTTCAAAATTACAATTGTTCCGTTTCATAAAACCAAAGGATATTTTTCTCACAGATCCAGCACAGCACAGAAATGTTGGGCGTGGCACATTGTATAAAAAATAATTCCTTTGCTGGTGTGTTGTGTACATATTTGAATGTCCTGGATTTCCTACTGCTTTTAGACCATCTGGATTTGGTTTTAGCTTCTGATCTTCTGCCATGACCCTTACAATCACCTAAGCTATTTTTATGCAGTATGTAATACCATTGGTTATCCAGGCTTACAGTGCTTTTCTCACAGTGAGCATGACAAATATTCTCCTCACATACATATCTCTTGTACTTGGATTTTCTTTTAAATATAGATTTTCGGTTTTTTATTTGGCTTCGTGCTTTGTATTTAATGTTTGGTATTTCAAAATCAGTCTCCTCACCTGACAGTTCTTACAAGATTTTACCTGAGAGTTGTTCATCTTTGACATACAATCAGAGATGAACTTAAAAGCTGTAGGGCTGAAGAAATGTTTGATTACTTTAAGCTTTGTTGAACAGTGTGACTAAATTTGGGACCTCTTTACTCTGATTTATTGAAAAATAAAAGCTGCTTTCATCCTCCGTAGCAATCTGTGGGACAAATTTAGGCTTAGTGGCAGGAAAGTCTTCTCACTGTATTTTAAACTCAGCTGTACCCTTCTGATTTTCTTGGGTCAGGGTATAATGTGGAACTGAACCTGGTATTTCTGATTTATAGAGCTCAAGAGAACTGCTGCTGGCCAAGCCTGGTCCAGCCATGCTTTCCAGATAATTTGTGTGGATGGGATTGCTTTCCATCGCTTCCAGTCCTGTGTGGTCTGTGACCTGGAGTTGTGCAAGGGCGTTAAAAACCATGTGGACATCCAGGCTCATCCTGTGCCCTGTGACACCTGAACTGCTCTGTCTTCCTGATGTGTCACACGTGACAAAGATCACTTTGTTGTCCTGGTTTGTTTCCCCTATGGGGCAGCTTACTTATGTTCCTTTCACATTCCAGGACCTAGCAATTAGTTCTTCTGCTTTAATTGGGTGACCTTTGTTACTGCAAAGTAGTGTTTGTTTAAAATCTCACATTAAATATTTTTTTAATGAACAGTTATTTTCTTTCTAATTTTTTTTTCCAATTCTCTCCCTCAGATGGTAAAAGCAATCCAAGTTCTACGTATCCATCTGCTTGAGCTAGAAAAGGTTAATGAACTCTGCAAGGATTTCTGTAGTCGTTACATTGCCTGTCTGAAGACAAAAATGAACAGTGAAACTCTATTAAGTGGAGAGCCTGGAAGTCCTTATTCACCTGTGCAATCTCAGGTGTGTTTCAAATACTGTTCAGTGGATTTTTTTGCTTAGATTTCCATAGGAACTTAGAGCTACACTTCTTTTGCTATCAGTTTGCAAACAGACTTTCTGCAGTTTATTTTCTCAAATCAGTCGCTAAGAGTAGAAAGAGCTATTTTCTTTTCTTTTTTTTTTTTTTGTGCACACCTCTGTGCCACTGCCTGATGGACAAATCTGTTGAAATGTGCCAGAGCACAGAGTCCGTTTTTTATTATCTGTCTTCCTTTTATGATTTTCTCTCAGTTCAGCAAGTGGAGACACTCAGAATAGCCTGGATTTGTTGTTTTGTTGGAAGGAGGTTAGGAAACAGAATAAACAAAGAAAATAATTTTTTCTTGTTAAGGTCTCCTTAGTCTGTCTCCTTCATTAAAATATTGAGCTGACTTACACATTTTATACACAACCTGTATTCTGGAATAAATAGACAATGTCTGATGGATTAAAGTTGCAATATTGCATTTGCTGTATTAAATGGACCACAGTTAATTACCAGCAGTTAATAGGTTATGGTTGATGTTTTTGCTGTCAGATGCTGCAGGATGGGCCCTGCCACCCCAGTACCCCCCGGATCCCAAGTCGTAGGGGATGGCCCTTCTCTGAATTTTCATGTGTCTGATGCTCTGTATTCAAAAAAGCCCCATGACTTTTAAATGTCACTTTCTGGACTTCTTACTTAAGTTTTGGTGTCTGGAAATGTGGAAAGGAGATTCTAAAATCAGGCAAAACCAGCTTTTAATAGGGTTTTTTTTAATGTATCATGGTTTTCTGTAGAGACAGGAAGGACCCATTTTGCATTTGCTATCAAAAGAGATTATTCATACATATTAAAGAAATGTGTAAGAGTTTGCCTGGTCAGGGTTGAGTAAGAGCTATCTTGAGCAGAATAAAGCATATTGAATATTTAATAGATTATGTTGAAATTGAAGGAATTAAGGTAGTAACTAAAATTCTAAAGCTTTGATGCTTGTAATAAGAGCATCAAGGGTCATTTCATTTGTCCTTTTTCCCTCTTGCCTTTGGAAACTGTTTCTCTTATTCTTTATATACCTAGAACTGAAATTTCACAAGATAGTTTTACATCTTTTCTAACAGTTGCTTTCATGAGGGTTTTCAAAGGTAATGGTTGATGATAATGAGGAAGTTAATGTAGGTAATGATGAACCCCTAATGAAGTATCTTTCTCTTCGAAGGTAAATCCTGTGATTAAACTTCAAAGGTATTTTAGAGCCATAAATATGTAATACAAATTACAAAAATACACAAGCATGCTTTATCTCCTTACAAAAAAAAAAAAAAAAAAAGATGTTTAAAAATGTAAGCAAACTAATTGTTTTATTTTTCTAGCAAATTCCAAGTGCCATTGCAGGCACGCTCAGTCCCCAAGGGATCATGGTGCCAGCATCAGCATTGCAGCAGGGAAATGTAACTATGGCAACAGTAGCAGGTATGACACACTAAAAACAACTGGCACCTTGCTCTCCATCTTGGTTTCTTTTATAGTTGTTACAAAAACTACACAGATACTTTTAAAAATGTGTTTTAATACCTGAAAAGTTGTTGTAATACAGTCAAGTGCTTTACTGGTGTATGAGTGTTTGTTTAATGTATATATATACCAAGTATGCCTGTGGGAGTGGCAGTTACATATATAATATTGAGAAATCTTTCTGTGCAACACTACATTTGTTAAAAGACATTCCACAGACTGTGGTGTTTTACTTTTTTTTTCCCTTAAAAAGAAGAATTCTATTTGACAAAAACATGCATTACCTAAACCATTGCACTTGTTGGCTGCCTCATGCTCTCTGGAGTTTGGAACCACACCTACAAGTCTGTGAAATCCTTGATGTCCTTGTTGCCCTCCTTCCATTACAGGGAAATGACATTTGAGCTGAAATGTTTTATCTTATTTCTAAGCAATGTTTTAAATCAAACCCAGCTGCCTGCCCTAAGCACTGGGCACACGTCGGTGTGGGTTTTGTGTTGTGACCCTTCTTGGTTGGACACCTAACTCAGTTAAAACCACATGATGGACTGGTTTATAGCCTGATAATAATGGCATTTTCCTTTGAAAATAGATTTAGAATACCCAAAATACAGGTAAATAAAATCAAATTTTGTACAGTTTTTTGTGGATGGAAGAAAATTTTAGTGTACCAAATAGCACGTCTTGCATGTTGACTAGAAAAGAATAGTTGATATATTATCAAAAGTTTATATGGTCTTCAGTGCTGATGTGTTTAAAGAGAATAACACTTGAAGGGCTTCTTCTTACCCATAATCTGTGTTGTTTTGCTTTAAGGGGGGACAGTGTATCAGCCAGTCACTGTGGTCACTCCTCAAGGTCAAGTGGTGACACAGGCACTGTCACCTGGGACTATTCGCATCCAGAACTCTCAGGTTTGTTTCATGGGCTCCACAGAATTGTGCTTGGGGTGGAAATAAATCTCAGTGGTTTTAGGAGTTCAGGTTTAAATTTGACATGCTGGCAGAAGGAGCTCTGTGTACACACAGAGTAATTAATGGTAAATTAGTGCAGCCACTGCTGTAGGAGTTACAGGTTTTATAATCTGGCATAAGGTTCCCCTTGCCACAACAGGTCATCATAATTCCTACCTGTTAAATATCTTCCTTTACTCATGCCAGAAGGGTATAGATACATGGAATTTAAAAAAAAAAAACAAAAAAACAAAAACCTAGAATTAAAAAAATAACCCACCTCTAAACCCAACAAACAAAAAACCCCCCACCAATGCAAACCAAAAACCCCTCTGAATTAAATGAACATTTTTTCAGTGATTATAACTTTTCTAATTGTTGAACTATGTTTATGCCTGGATAGATTTAATGTGTATTGCATTAAGTTGCCACACTCCTATTCTGGGAAATTTGACTTTTTATCATGATGGCAACTAGTACTAGTGAAACTAGTATGTATTTCAGAGTTTATGCATTTTGAGAAGCATTTTTCTATAAAACCTTCAAAATACTCAGTTGAGACTTTGGGAGAGCCTCAATTTTGGCTCCTTATATCCTAAAATATAAGAATCAGCACTCTTTTGAGGGAGGCTCTTCAGAACTGGATCTGAAGAATTCAAAGAGACAACTAAAGAAAAGAAAACATGAAAACTAAAACATCTGTTATAGAAAACCTTGCTAGCTTTCTCTGGAAGTGATAAACCAAATCTTCCTGGTGGATTTAATTAAAAATGTGAATGAGGAGCTCCCATCTCCACAGCATAAAATCTGTGGGTAGTCACTGACTTCTCTTTTTTCTTATTCTGGCCTTCCAACCAAAAAAGTGTGCACAGTGCTCTTCATTGGCAGGAGCATATCTGTACTTGCCCGTGTTTTCTCCCCTAGAATACAGACAGTTCTGTCCTCACACACTTCTCAGAAAGAAATGTGTAAAATTACTCTCCTGGACTGGAATGATTTTGAAGAAAAATGGGGGATTTTACCTCTTAGGAAAAAAATAAAATACTGAGAGGAAAATAATGTCTCTAGTCTATAAATAAAAAAAGAATTTGACCTTCTGTATACATCTGTGACTACCCTTGATGTTAGCAGGAGTCTCCAAACCCACCTATGCAAAGGTCACCCATAGAAAATCCTTCTTCAGTGTCTTCTTTTTCAGTGTTTCAGAATGCTGTGGAGGTAGGGAAAAATACTGTGGAAAAGCTGTTCAAAGTTCATTATAAAATCTCCATATTGCAAGCAGGTTATTTAGAATGTAAGACATTACTTTGGAAATTGAAATGTGCTCCAGATATATATTTGTTGTAATTTGATAGCTTAAACCTTGTTTAAAACTAGTTTCCTACATATTAATTGGCTTAAGGAATTGCTCCAATTTGTCTGGAAAACCTGATTGAGAATTATTTCAGTTACAATTGTCTGAAATAGAATCTTATATGCAATTTATGTTATGTTTCTTTTTATTTCTGCATAAGCATTTAAGATGTATTCCCAAATGTTCAGATAACCAATGTGCAAATGATTTGATGAATCCATAGGAAGTGAAAAACAAGGGAAAGAAATAGGAATATTTAGGAAGTAGTATGAGTATTGTAAAGTGTGTTGTAAAGTTCTACTGTGTAGATCTTATTGCTCTTTGAGAATTTAGATGCATTTATTTAACAGGACCTTTAGCATCTTTATTTGCAACTCTAGCATAATAATTAATTTTACTTTATCCTTCGTTTAAGTCTTAAATCAGTAATATTTTACAGCTTCCATAGTTGTTTATGTTTGCACACAGCGAGTATATTCAAGATATTCAAGCCTAATTTCTTTTCATCCCCTCTATAAATGAGTTATTCATTCACTGATACAGAACTGCCATTACTATGTTAACTGCCTTATTTCTTCTAAAATTGCATGTGCAGCTCCAGTTGCAATTAAACCAAGATCTAGGCATCTTGCATCAAGATGATGGCTCATCAAAAAACAAGAGAGGAGTTCTTCCCAAGCACGCTACAAATGTGATGAGATCTTGGCTTTTTCAGCACATAGGGGTAAGGACTGAGCACAGTTGGTTTTTTATTTAGCTCTTTCATGGGGTCTCTTATGATTTTCCTTCATAAACAAGGTGAATTTTTTCTGTTGTCATTTATGTAATCTCAGTTCAGTTTTCCCTGGGGTCATTTGGAGTCGTTCCACAGTCTAATGCCGGTTGACTTTTATTAATATTTTAATAAATATGTTACGATTGTACTGCATGGTCTCAATCAATATCGTTGAAAGGAAACTTTCTTCATTTCACTGTGTTGAGAACTTCATGCTCTCTACACCCTGGTTCATGGCACAAGGAAAAATAATTCCACCCCTTTTTGTGGATATTTTTGATGGAGGAAAACTTCAAATTTTCTGTCTTCATCTCCTTTCCAAAAATCTTTCTAATATGGACCAAGCATGTCACTGTCTGCTTGTACTTTCAATTGTCTTTCCTTTGCATGAATACTTTGAAAGGATAATTGGGTCTCAAATTATTGCAACATTCAGTTGATTGATATTTTGCCTTTTACAACTGTTTTGCAGCAGAAAACTGATACAGGGAAACCGCGTGTGCACTTCTTGTGTTACCGACCCCGACTTCATCTGCTTATCTCGGAGCAGCTTTATTTAACTGCAGAGTGCTCCTCACTTCTCTCATATGACACTGCCCTGGCCAGCAGAACTAATCAGAGCTGCTCACATGCTGTGCTGCCCAGGGATCACGCTCTTTAATAAAGACTGTCAGCCATGAGAAGCTTTTTCTTCTGAATTACACAGCAGCAGCTTCACGGTGCCATAGACACTTCCAAGGATAAAATCAGTTTTTGTGTAGTAAAGCACTCTTTGTTAAATTATTTTCATCTATAAAAGTTTGTGAGGTTATTAAGGTTTGTGTTTTAATGAGTCAGATGGCCTTAATCCACCGTCTTTAATCAGACGTAATAAAGGAGTTCTTATTTTTGATGAGGAGCAGCTTTAATCAGTTGTAATAAAGGCGTTCTTATTTTTGATGAGGACATGAAACAAGCTTATGCCTTTTTTGTTTGCTTTTTTGGCCTCTTTAGCATCCATATCCAACAGAGGATGAGAAGAAGCAGATTGCTGCACAAACAAATCTGACACTACTCCAGGTTAACAATTGGTAAGAGCAAAGCCCTTACTTAATATCTGTCCTTGTCCCCATGTGCTTACAACTTGGAAATAGTGAGGAATAGAACTTGGACATCTGGAGTTGAACTTAAATATTCTACATATGTTACAAAATACATATAGAAATACAAGAGTCATGCACTGGCACACAAGCATGTTATTTTTATAAGGTATAATAATATTCATCCATTTAAATTATATAAGGACTCCAGAAAACATTGCAACATTAAGGAATTTTGTTCTGTTCTATTGCTGAGAGAGATGGAAGTACTCCCATGTCTCTTCTGCAAGTAAAGACATTGAAATCTAAAGGCATTTAGTGGCCTGATGGCTGCAGCTGTTTAAGAAGTTACTGCTAGCAGATTCTGTCCTTGGATCTAAGGATGCTCTCCTGAGCAGTGATGTCTGAATGGAGAGGCAGTTCCTCAGCTACACTGGTTCATGGTTCAGCACGTTCTGTCATGTCTTGTCTTCCCTGGAGGTGTAAGATAAGACACCTGCCCCCGCAGAAGAGAGCAGGGAAGGTGCTGACACGTGTCCTGTTTGCCTTGTGGCATCGGTTCCTAAAACTGCTGCAGCAAAGTCCCCCAGGGATCTGCCTCAGGTTTCAAAGATGGCACTGGCTGTGAGGCTGTGGAGGGGTCCAGGGGGGAAATAGTCAAGATAGTGACAGAACACTGGTTCCAAAAGTGTCACACAGGCTTACCCTGTTCCATGTGCTCTGTGCTCTGGGATCTGACATGTCTTTGCAGAGCATTTTATTACAACTTAGGAACCTGCCACCTGCACCTGATTTCCTTGCATTGCAGGTAAAGCTGGGTCCTGGATGTGTTTTGCGAGATTTAGGGATGATATCTTCAGTCACAACTCCTTGCCACAGCTCACTATGTTGAAGTTGATTCAGTTTAAATATTTTCTTGTTCACTAGCAGAAAGGGGAAGGACAGCAATTAGCATGCTAAAGTAAGCAATTGAAAATCAGAGAATTAAATGGAAGTGGGAAAGATCTGAAAAATGTGTTTGCTGTTGTCTGCTGGATCAGGAGCCAGACCCTGGAAAGCCAGGGAGCGTGTAAAATAAGAAATGCAGAAGCTTAAGGGAGTAAACGAAACCAGACCAAACAAACTAGGTTAGGCAGGGGCTAGATTTTAGGTGAACCCTAATGAGAGGCGTATCAGCTTTCTGAGCTGGGCTGTCAGCAGGTTTTCTGGTGCTTAGTTTTTAATAAGATCCTGAAGGGTACATGTGTTGTGCTGTCTGGAGAATTTTTCCTTCTGAGGTGGGGGAAAAAAAATGCTGTTTACTGCAAAATGATAGAAGTGCTTTTTTAGCTGATTTGCCAAAATCAAAGGGTGCTGGTGTTCTAGGAGTGGTTCTGCAGTTTAAAAAGAATGTGAAGGCTAGCTGATAGAAGATTTTATATTCCTAATTTTTTTTCCTGCTGCATACTTGGTGAATGTGAGAGAGAGAGGGAATTTACAGCCAACTATCCTAAGTTCACCTTGCCCTCAATTGTGTTTAGGTTTATCAATGCTAGAAGGCGAATTCTTCAGCCAATGCTGGATTCCAGTTGTTCTGAAACCCCCAAAACAAAGAAGAAAACAGCTCAGAACCGACCAGTCCAGAGGTTCTGGCCTGACTCCATTGCCTCAGGAGTTGCTCAGCAGCAGTCGAACGAGCTCACGATGTCAGACGGTGAGGAGAGCTGCCTAAACATGGAGAATAAAGTTAATTCCTTTCTGACAGGGAAATGGAGGGTTTGATCCTCCGGGGGGAGGGGAACTTCTGGACATTTCAGTGTAAATGTGGTTTTAATCTGGAAAAAACATAACAGAAATGTGTCACTTTTTTCCTCTAACTATTTTCTATGGTTTAGGGAAGGGTATTATATTGGAATTTATGTTCAGAGGCTGCTGCTCTTGTTTCAAAAGTTATGAAATGATAGAACAAAAGATGTCCAACTGATGCACGGCTGTACACATCAGGAGTGCCTGTTGGATGAGCAGCACTGGGCTGCAGCTTCAGCTTCATGGCTGAGCATCTGCAATTCCACATCTGCCTCAAGTGGTTCAAACTGAGCAATGGGAGGCAGAAAAATGTCATAGAGCCTCCAAAGATTTTGACTGAAATAACTGCCTCAGCATCAGATCAAACAAAAAGGTTTAATTTAAGAAAGATAACTGCTTTAATCTCAGGACCATCCTTTCTGTCCTTCTGCCTGGTGCTTTATTCTTTCCAGTTTGTAGCAACTATTCTCTCAGCCTCTGCTGGATCTGACAACAGCTTTATCCATTGAAGTTACCTTGAATTTGTATGAACACTCCCATTTTTGTGCAATGAATGAAGCTGGGATACTTTGCAGAAATGGCCTTTTGGTGCCTTGATTGGAGCATTGCTGTAGTGGTGTCCGTATCACAGATTTAAGATTCACAACACAAAGTTTAAGATTCCTGACCAATCTACATCTGGCATTTCCTGATATTTAAGTGTTTGATAACCTATATAACATATATTTTAATGCAGTTCTTTAAGTTTTCTTACTGTTGATTAGAAACAAGCTCTATTATATATAAGCAGAAGGCAAGGAAGGTGCTCAAGTGCTGCAATTGTGCTTCTGCAGGTGCTGTTGTGACCATCACAGCTCCAGTGAACATGAATGTAGACAGTCTGCAGTCCTTGTCTTCCGATGGTGCTACCCTGGCTGTGCAGCAGGTGATGATGGCAGGGCAGAGCGAGGACGAGTCTGTGGACAGCGGTGAAGATGATGGAGGAGACCTCTCGACAACAAATATCAGTGGGCTGGTCTTGGATAACAGCGATTCTCTGCAGTAGGAAGCAAGAGAATGTGGAGAAAAACACTTAGGAAAAAGAACGGACTGACTGACTGACTTTTTATAGTTTGCACAGCAAACATTTTACACAAGTTTTATTTCTAATATGTTTTATATGTAGATATAGAAGGGTGCACTTTTTTGTATTTCATAGTAAGCTTAAAGAGTGTTTTTGCAGGTGCAGCAACTTCTTTCAAATGTGTTTTTTTTGTTTTGTTTCTTTTCCTTTCCTTATTTCAGAAAATTATATCTAGTAATATAAAGAACCACGTAAGCACCCCTTTGCTCTCTGAATTGGAAGTGCTGCAGTTTCTGATGAATTACGCAGTTTCAATTAGTGCTGTTATTTAACACAGCTTTTGATGGGCAGGTGATGTAAATTTAAAGCATGTGACACTAGTGTGTGAAACTTGATTATTGAGTTAGATGCATATATTTGAAAGATGCTTCTGCACCTTAAAAACTGCTAGTCTGAGGTGGACGGCAACACACATAAAAAAGAAGCTGTTGATGTGTGATTCAGTAGAGAATGTATGGCAATTTAAATAAGTTTAGTTTCTCTCATAGTCTGTGAGCCTGTTTTATCATTTGCTATAAAAACTCCTATTTTTACCTTGCTGGGGTTATTGGATAAAAAAAAATATTTTTATAAATTCATTAGAAATTGGGATGACAACTGTATTAAGCAGGAGGAAAAAAAAAATTTCCAGAGGGGAAAAATAAATGTTTAGTATTCCTATTTGGAAGGTCTGAAAATTGACCCAATTTAATAAACAAGCCTACAGTAGCATTCTATGATTCTCAGCTATCCCACAGTCATATACTATATTTGATAATAGCGTAAGAAGGGCCCACTGTTTGATGGGATTTTGATATTGTCAAACATTGATTTATATTATGTGTAAACTAATATTCAAATTGCATAACTCTGTATCTAGACTTGTATCTGAAAATATTTGCTAAATGAATATTCAGGTAAGTAAGTTCAAATACCCACAACTTTTCCAATTATTAGAGAAATTTAACAGTTTATAGTTTGTACAACTGAATCTAAAAAAATGAAAAGTTGCCTACTATACAGTCATGAATTCTGGTATTTTATTGCATTTGAAATATTTTCCCCTAATACAAAAAGAAATATAACATGGATTTATATAAAATTTCTTCAGATCTGAAGTTTACTACCAGAATATACAGCAGGCTTTGTTAGAGTAGGAAATCCTTGTGTGTCATTTTAAAAATGAAGAGCTGGTGATGAAAGCAGCTGGTTTTTGGTTTTGTTTTGTTTTGGGTTTTATTTTTTTGTTGTGGTAACAGTTCATTTCTTTTATTTTCCCAAAGTTTGAAACCTGTGATTGTCTATCCATGAACACTTGCTTTTGGAACTTTGTATTTCCCATTGTTGAGTACAAATAAGAGACTCAAGAGCCTCATGGTATGATCAACATCGTCTTTTGTCCCTGTCCATTTGTCACAGTCATGGGTCAGATCAAAGCCAGAACTTCCTTCTGATTTAGACCAAATCTGGGTGTGTTTCTAACGTGACAGGGAGTAGCTCTTAGAATCTTTGGACACTGTATTTGAACAAAGCCCTTTGGCAGATGCAAATATTTAACTGAGTACTTAATTTCTGCTTCTTGGAACACTCAGGCACGTGCTTAGGTCCCCTTGATTTCAGGAAGATTAAGGAATGTACTGCTGGACATGCTTAAATGGTTGGAGCTGGTCATGGCAGATTGTCTTCCAAGGCAAGGCTGAGTTGATAGGAAGAACAACTTCAGGAAGAAATATCAATATCATTGCCATACAGACATGGAGAACAACAGGAGTTTTCATTGACTGGAAGTTAATTTTTTTTTTAATGGTTTTTACTCAACGCAAGTGGTGTTTCTGCTCTGGCTCTCACCGAGTCCTGGCTGAGGATCTTCCTTAGTTCAAGTGCTGTAATGATCTGCCCCACTGGACTGGTGATTTCTAAAGAATTTGTTTTCTTCTGACTTCTCTGCTTTGCCGTTAACGTGCCATGTTTGTTTAACAGCACAGTAAATGAATAGTGAAAGATTTAATCAGGAAGGCTTTGACACAGCATGACTGTCTCAAAGCCTGTTGTCAAATCCAGTTTGACCCCAAAACACTTTAAAAGACAAACCGTGTACAAATCCTGCACTTCTGGAAACGTTCAACCTCCTGCCCTTACAAATGATAGCTCAGATTACTGGAACTGACAGATGCTGTATTTTTGGTTTTAACTGGTTTTAACTCCAAAAGTGCTTCATCACCTCCACAGTTTCCATTCTGTAGCAGGTTATAATCATTGGTTTGTTTGGGGTTTTTATTGGAAATTCAATTGGAAACAACCAGGCCTCAGGGTTTGCAAACTTCTGGAAGTTTATTTTTCAGAAAGAAGCCATTTTCTAGTTAGCTTTTTTTAAGTTATTATTCCCCTCACCTTACATGCAGCAGAAGTTTTATTCTTCCAAAACATTTGTGACCTTGTCTTCAGCTACTTTATCAATACCTGGAGACTGAAGTTGACAGAGTTTACTATGAAAGGGGAATATGGAATCGTTTCACTGTTAGATTAGAAACATTAAAAAAAATATAGGGACGTGAATTCCTAAAACTGAAAAGGCTTCACCAATATAAAAATATTGCTTAACATATGAAACTCAAACCTGTTCTTTTATTTCAGTGTGAATTCTGTAGTGGGTGTGAACTGCAGGAAAGTGCTTGTTCTTTTTGTTATTTGAAAAAAGAAAAAACAAGTAGTCCTTAATTTCCTTTGCTGTGTAAGAAAGATTGCTGGTTTCAGCAAAGCATCACCATTCAGGAAAGGTACATGTTTACAATAGTTAAAAAGTCTTTATAGGGGACCTACCTTTGAGTCCATGTATAATTCCCCCACTGCCCCCAGTTAAAGTCATATTCATATGCAATAGAACTAATTTGTTTTTCGAATCAACATGATTCTCCTGTACATAAAGTACTGAAACTTTATTTATTTTTTTTTTTTCAGTCTGACCCAAAACAGGGTTCTTAGTCCAATTTTTTTCAAGATTCCTGGAACAGGCAAGGCAATTTTCTGTTGTTTTTTTAACTTTGGAAGCATTGCAGTTCAGTAAATCAATTCCAAAACGATCACGATAAGTTTCTGAATGACTGTTACAAAGAAATAATCATGCTGGAAAATATTCAGAATCAGCTCTGGCTCTGCAGAAGGTTTTCTACATCTGGATGTTGTGTCACAGTGGAGTCCTGCTGGCCTGAGGGAAGCTCCATATGGATCCATGTCAGGCTGCATTTACCTGTCAGGGAATTGGTTCCTATTTCTGGTGCCTGCTCTCTGTCAGGACTCTTTTGGAATCTTTCTGGAGGAGTCTCCAGCTCTGCCTTGCCTGCATCCCTGGCTCTTCCAGCAGAAACCAGGCTATGGATGAAGGGCTTGGCAGGGCGCGATTGCACGTTGACCTGGGGTGCAACAAATATATTTTTTTTTTTATGTTCAAAATGCAGCCGGAAGCCAGACCCACAGTGAGGAATTGTAATTCCCAGTTCCTGTGCTTCCAAAGTAGCTTTATGTTCATGGATATTGGAGTGGAGTAGGAGCACTTGTGGCTCAAACCCCAGCCCCTGCCCTGAGGTTGGCTCAGGTGGTCAGAGCACGGTGCCAGTGACACCAAGGGCACAGCTCTGGTCCCTGCGTGGGCCATTCAGGGGAGAGCTGGACTCCTTGAGGGTCCCTTCCAACTCAGAGTGTGCTGTGAAATCTGTGAATTAATATATGGATTTGTTTCTGGAAGAATCAGAAGTTCATCTTCCTGACTTCATGAACTTGGCAGCCCACAGGATGGGAAAAAAAAAGCCTTTCTAAGGGATGATAGTTGCACTTAAACAAACAAAAATCCAGAACACCATGGTGTTTTGAAAAATTGGAACACATGCGTTTAATTGTAATTAAAGTTGATTTAACATTTTATTTTCTGAAGCTGAGTTGTCTTGGGAGAAAAAAAATGAATAAGTATTTGTCTATGCAAGACACAAATGTCAAAAAATGTGTGAATTACCCATTTTTAGGTACTGTATTGTTATTGTCTTTCTGACTTCTGTTCCTTTGAGTCTCTTCAACCTTTCAGCCATTGGCTTAGAGTTGAATAGGCAAAATGTAGTTTTGCAATCCTGTTGGAAATGTAACTAACCTTCGTTCCCTCATGAAAATCTCGCATGTTAAACAATTAAGTGAAATGTTTTGGTTTCCTAATAATAAATTCCAACTCTCACCACCTCCTGAAAACAGCATCTCCATGAACACGCACGTTTCATTGTGGTGTGCACACCATCAAAGCATCAGCTGGATGCACTTTGCTCTGCATTCTGTGGCGGAGCTGAGGAGAAAAGCAGGTTCATTCTGCCAGTCTCAAACTCAGTGTGGATTCCTTCCTCCCCTCCCCTGCCCTGGGCACGCTAAACTCCTCCAAAGACCTTTAGGGTTGTTTAGTTTTCAAGTCCTACACTAACCTGATCATCCAGCGTAAAGTGCAGTGAAATCGGCACTGATGGACTTTTGGGTGATTGCCCAAATCAGGTGCTTTGTTCATTCCTGTCACCTGCAAATAGAAAATCTGTTCCTTTTCTGTGACTCAGGTCTTTAGGACCTGCTGAGTGATCGCAGCTGGCTTTGCCAGAGGAAAGCAAGGTGTGAGAAGGCAGGGAATGCCTTTCCAACCTTGCAGACACCCATAAAGATGCAGAGTTTGTGTTAATAGAATCCAGTGTTTTCAGGTCGTGACGGAAGTGGCCCATAAATCTGCCCATGGATTAGCAGCACTAGCTCTGTACAATCGACAATCCTTAAAATGTGAACCCTGTAACTTCTTTCCTTGGTTGGTAAGGGATTTTGGAGCAACTCATCTGTCAAGGGATAAAATTAAAAATGAGAATATGCTTCATGGATGATTTGTTTTTACACTGCTGCTCTCTGTGAACAGAAAAACACATTTTCGAAGCAAAGCATTTACATTGCTTTAACAGTATTGTTTGGCTGAAAGACAAATACATTTTCAGGAAATCTTGAGCGTAGTTTTAAACTGTTTAACCAGTTCTTGGCCAGGGAAAGTCCTTGGCTTTTGTGTTTGTTTGGGGTTTCTCATTTATGCAAATTAAGAAAAATGTTTACTAGTTCTTATTCAGTGTGGGGATTTTTATTACACTTTTGTAAAGCAGGAGCAGCTTTGATGAAAGAAAGAATTAGCAGGTAAATAGTCCATAATGTTTGTGACTTCGGGTGGCTTTTTTTTTTTTGGTTGTTGTTGTTTCAAAAAGATTAATTAAAATGGCATGGACATCAAACTCCCAGTAATGGTTCCAAGCATACATGGTAGTGACTTATTTGAAAACACTTCATCTCTGCACATCCCATGTGTTAACTTCTTTAGCCAGATTGTAATGCATTTCCAAAATTACCACGTCCTACTAAATCGGAAATCTTCAGGAAATTAGCAGCTCCTTTATGACAAGATTCTTCTCTAGCAAGAACCTCAAATTAATTTCATATCCAGCATGTGAGTCCTGCTCAGCAGAGATGAAGTCAGACGTGGGTGCTCTGTGGATTTACTTCTGCTCCGCACTGGAGCATTATTTATTCCCACTGGAACATTATTTATTCCTGCTGGAACATTATTTATTCCTGCTGGAGCATTATTTATTCCTGCTGTTGCTTCCCCAACATCTGGCATGGTGACACCCACGTGTGCCTCCACAAGGGAAGAGGGCAGATTTTGGATGATATTTTGTTGTTAGAGGGTTAATCTGTGGATAGCTGAGTGGTTTGTTTTCTTGACAAAGAAATATTTATCATTTTTTGTCTGACCTTAGGAGAGTGTCTGAGAGTTGTGCCAGTAACTCCTGGTGATATAATTGGAAATAATTTTAACTCCACTGCCAGGGAGCAATTTTTTCCTGAATCTGAAATGACTAAACAACCTAACAAAATAAAAACCAAAAAAAACACCAATAAAGGACAAGGGGGAATGGCTTTGAACTGAGAGTAGGTTCAAACTAAGTATTAGAAAAAAATTCTTCCCTGGGAGGTGGGCAGGCCCTGGCCCAGGGTGCCCAGAGCAGCTGGGGCTGCCCCTGGATCCCTGGCAGTGCCCAAGGTCAGGTTGGACACTGGGGCTTGGAGCAGCCTGGGACAGTGGGAGGTGTCCCTGCCATGGCCGGGGGTGATGGAATTAGATTCTCTTTAGGGTCCCTTCCAGCCCAAACCATTCTGTGATCACATGATTATATCACCTAAATTGGGTCCCAAATAGAGTATTTTTAGTTGGATGGTTTCAAATTGCCCTGAAAGGTGAATCCCCTCTTCCAGAAGCCATTACAGGAAACAGAAGTTTAGCTTGGTGTTCTGGTTTGCTTTTGTGAAACACCAGTTTACAAAGTCCCATCACCGCAAGACATCTGCAACTTAGGGCTGTTCCTAAATAACCCTCTTTGTAAAAACCACTGCAATATCCTCAAGGCTAAAACAAGGAAAAATAAACTACACAAAAAGTGTAAAATGAGGATTCTGCAAAAACAAAAAACAAAAAACCAACAATAAGGCTGGAACACATATTAGGTATTTATTTATCCACATATAAATTCATGCAAGTTCAGAGTGTGTGAGGTACGTGGGATTATGTCTGTTGTGTATTTAAAACACAAAATGATAAATCACCATTTAGAGACTCCCCTAAAATCTGAAAGCAATGAGACTTTTGCAGGTGAAGTCTGGTTTGTCTTCCCGATGCAGGTGTGATCTAGGGCTTGTGAAGTAACCAGGGAAAATCTCTGGGTATTTGCCTTCTCTGTTGGACTCCGGTGTCACCTCTGGCACAAGGCAGGAGCTGAGGCCCTTGGACCTACTCCTCAAAATTATTCCTTGCACATCTTTAAAGTCGATCCTGAATCCTAAATACAAACTGATGCATATATACTAAATGTGACTGTGCTAATAAAATTTAATTTAGATAATTTTTTGCTAAGATCCGAGAATTTTTCACGTTAGTCTTTTAGCAGTCGTGAAGAAATACGCAGGTCACACTGCACAGTGATGGCAGCATGGCGTGAGTGAGGCCACACGTCCAGGGCTGTGTCCAGTTTTGGGTTCCTCACTGTGAGAAACACTTGAGGGGCTGGAGCGTGGGAAAGGAACGGAGCTGGGAAGGGGCTGGAGAATCCTGAGGGAGCTGGGAAAGGGCTGAGCCTGGAGCAAAGGAGGCTCAGGGGGAACCTTGTGGCTCTGCAGAGCTCCTGACAGGAGGGGACAGCCGGGGATTCGGGCTCTGCTCCCAGGGAACAGGGACAGGAGGAGAGGGAACGGCCTCAGGCTGGGCCAGGGGAGGCTCAGGGTGGCCAGCAGCAGGAATTTCTTCAATTAAGGCGTTGTTAAACATTGGAAGGAGCTGCCTAGGGAGGTGGTGGAGGTGTCCAAGGAAGGTCTGGATGTGGCACTCAGCACTCTGGGCTGGGGACAAGGTGGGGGTCAGTGACAGGCTGGACTCGATCTCAGAGGACTTTTCCAGCCAAAAGGACTCTGTAATTAAGAAACTGGTGATTGACTTTTTGCCTTTCTATCTCAGTGTGGGGTCTGTGTCCCTCCTCCTGCAGCCTCTCACTATGAGCTACAAACTGTGGACATTTCCCTTCATTTCTTAATGTTCATCAAATTATGTTTCCTCACATTTTTGTGTAGCTCAGTTCATGGCCCTCTTTGGAAAGCAAGATTTAGACCTCTTGCTTTCAGCAGGGGCTGGCCCATAAAAAAGACAAAGGGACTAATTTATATGTACAATTACAAGTAATTGCAAATTCAATTACTGTGCAGGTACTGATTTTTCTAAGATACTTAGCAGTATATATGGTTCTGTGGGCAGGATCCCAATTAAGGCCCGGAAGGAGAGAGAATATTTCTGTTGCCTTTTTATTTTTTTCATTTTTTTTTTAATATACAAGGACTATTTTGCACAGCTGATTCTGATTAAGTTTCTTAACTCAGTACTGTAGCTGGTTTGAGACCTAAAAGCTCTTCAAAATTTTAAGCACCATCAACAAATGAAACTCAGAATGGCAAAATTCCAGAGATTTTGAGGAACTGGGTTAACATTTGTTAGGTAATACCTATCCTGCTCTCCCAGCTTTTCGGATGCTGGGGGCAAACAATATTCCTGACTCATTTATACACACAGGAACATTTTCAGCAGCCGCAGAAATAATAAATTTGGTCTAAGCTCCTGCATTTTGCTTTTAAACAACTGGTTTTGTATTCCTTTTTTTTTTTTTTCCCCTTACCACTTCCTTTCTTTAGAAGCTGGCAACAATTAATCCTTGATTATATATCCCAGACTTTTTTTGTGTCTCTTGAACTTCTGAACTGTGAAGAGCCATGAATAATGACTCTCCAAATCACTCCAGGATTCAAAGCCAGCTGCTGGAAAAAGCCCAGCAGCCTTAGAGAACTGAGTTGTGGATGCTGCTATGGATGCAGTTCCAGAACGATTTTAAAAAAGCTGTCCTTGGTGTAGATGCACAATTTTGAAGATAAATAAATCACAGAATGGAATGAATGAAGTTGAAAAGACCTCCAAGATCCCAGAGTCCAATCTTTCACCAAAGAGCTCCTTGTCAACTACACCAGAGCTCTGAGTGCCACATTCCTTGGACACCTCCAGGGATGGGAGCTCCAAACCTCCCTGGGCAGCCCCTTCCAATGCCTGACCACCCTTTCCATGGAGAAATTCTTCCTGATGTCCACCCTGAACCTCCCCTGGCACAGCCTGAGGCCATTTCCTCTTGTCCTCTTGAAATCTCTTTGGCCTTAAAAACAATTTGTACTTTATTTTCCCAAATTAATGTGTGTCACTTTTGTCACATACAGGCTTTTTTATGATGTTTATGGTTGCACCAATAAAAGATCTTAGGCTTAGAAATGTATATTTCTATATTCTGCATCACAAAATATGCACACTTTAGGGAAACATGCATAACCCTTCCCCATTAAATCATAAAAACCCAAATACACTTGTGTGTGTGGTTCCCATCCTTGTGCCATTTGCTGGTTAATGCATCACACCTTTGGCACATCAAGGCAGCTTAAAATTTCCTATAAGGAACACATCCAAAAGTGTCAAATGTTACCTCTGTCCCTTCCCCCAAGTTCTAAAGAAAAACTATTTCTAGAGGGATGTAGTCAGTCCATTACCAACACCAAGTGGGTACGTTCTAATTAAATCAGGGGATCCTCTAGGAAACCTCTGTCCTCATCCTGATCAGAAATTGCTGGTGCAGAACCTGCCATGGATCAGGATTTCTGATCATTTAAGAGCATAATAACGAGAAAAAAAAAAAATAAATGGCAGGCAGCCATTCTCCCACCCCCGGGCTCTGCAAGTGGAGGCTGAGGGTGCTAAAGCCGCTTGGTGAAGCACAGCTGAGGAATTCACTGCTGGCAGGTTGTTGGAAAAGGTAGAAGGGTTTGGGCAAGCACTTCAGCTTCTTGACATAGCTGTGCCCAAAGGAAGCCTCCTGATGGGCTTTCATTCATCAATATTTTAATGTTTTACAGCCTCAAGAGGCAGGAACTGAGAGGGTGTGTTAAAAGGACTGCAGGGCAAAGCATGGTTCTATTGAAATCAGTAATTTCATTATTAACACAATGAAAAGGCCCTGTCCCTTCCACAACTAACTAAACATCAGTAATGATCTTTTAAAAAGTTAAAGGACACCAAAGAACACCAAGAGCCCCCTTAAACTTGATTGCACTGCATGTAAAATGAGTTGTTTTTAGGAGCTGGAAATTTCAGCTTTTGTTTCAATTTTCAGGTTGCTTTAGGGACTCACAGGAGTTTGTGTTTGGCTTTGCTCTTGAGAAACATGTACAGCTCCTTCCCTGCAGACTGTGCCTGGCTGTGATGCAAAGTGACAGTGACCGTGTGAATGAGTACCCACAAAGCTACAGCCCTGCCCAGACTGGGGAAAATCTGACCTGGAAAAATACAAATAATACCAGCAAAAATGTGTCCAAATTGTAGACAAGCACACGGGTGATTAATACTGGAGAAGCCAGGACAACACCCATGCAAACAAAGCATGCCAAACCCCGGGACATTAAATTTAAGTGAATAAATTCTGACAACTGATCATTGTGGTTTTTTTATCTTCTCCCTGTGCTGGTGCTGTTCATGGTAACAGTAAAATAATGCATCTGCTGCTTTCAGTGTGATCCTGGAGACAGAAGGGATCCTCACATCAGCGGTGGGGGCAGAGCAGAGGAACTCTTCACCACCTCCAAGGAGCAGCTTGCAAAGGAGCCAATGGGGACCTTTTTGCACAGATATTTGAGCAATAACTCTTTCATTGTTCCCGTGCTGACACTGGGTAGAGAAGACAAACCCAACATTATGCAGGGGCTGCCCATCTGTCGGTCATTCCCCGTGCTCAGAGGTTATCAGTCGCACAAGGCAGGGAGCAGTGACACAGATAAGATGCGTGACAAAGGATAAGCAACCCCAGCAGCCCACCACCTTCCCCAGGCAGCAAGGAGTCTTTCCAAATCCCTCAGGAGACTCCCTCTGAATAATCCCTGTGCTTGCAAAACCCAGCGCTGCACTCGCAAACTCGTTCTGATCTCCTTAAATTCGTGGCAGACGCAAAAGAGAGCCAACCCCGTGGACTCAAACATTCTCCCCTTGCAAGGGCACGCAGGACGCAGATTCCTTCAGCTGTTTGTAAATACCTGGACAGCACGTAATCAGAAAGAATTTCATGTGCTGCTGGCAGACGCAGTGGCTTGGGATGTCTGGTGTCTGTCTGGAAGGTGATTAGTGAGATTTAACCTTATTAAAAACCAAGATTTTTACACTGAATGGGGAAGAGCAGAGGGGGAAGTGTTGTCAGGTCAATCCCCCTTCCCTGCAACAGAAACATGGAGCAGCTCTCCTGTGAGGAAAGGCTGAGAGAACTGGGATTGTTCAGCCCAGAGGAGAGAAGGCTTTGGGATGACCTAACTGTGGCCTTCCAATACCTGAAGGGGCCTACAAAAAACATGGAGAGAGACAATTTCTGAGGGTCTGGAGTGACAGGACAAGGAGGAATGGCTTCAAACTGACAGAGAGTATATTTAAGTTAGATACTGGGAATAAATTCTTCCCTGTGAGGGTGGTGAGGCCCTGACACAGGCTGGCCAGAGAACCTGTGGCTGTTCTGTCCCTGGAAGTGTCCAAGGCCAGGTTGGATGGGGCTCTGAGGAACCTGGGACAGTGGAAGATGTCCTTGTCCATGGCAGGGAATTGGAACTGGGTGATCCTTAAGGTCCCTTCCCCAACTGATGGAGACCCTTGCTGCACTCCAAAAGGCAAATTCACCTGCTTCCTCCAGCCTTTTCCTGACCCTCTGCCTGAATCCCATCTGCTCACTGCTTTTTTTGTGGTCAAACAGCATCAGACAGAGCAGGAGAGAAGAAAATTAAAACAATCCAGGGGACACATTTAATGTGTCCAGGTACACCTGGAGCCAAGGTGGCTGGAGAGAGCCGTGTGTGGCCCAAGTACCACCAGCTAACACAGGAGGAAAGTGTATGTGTCCTTATCAGTAAAGTCTTCAAAAGTTTATTGGTAACACCGATTTTATTCAATCCTTAAACAATTAACATGGGTTAATAACAGAGCCTGATGAAGCTGTGGTTTTTACATAGAGATATATTCATATATGTGTGAGCGTATTTATATACGTCAAAGTGTTCAGAATTTCCTGTGTCCTATGTCTGTCTCCAGAGGACACAGCCACTGGTACACATTTTGGGGCATTCCTGCTGCACTGGGACACAGCTGGGACTGACAGTGGGGTCAGCCCTGGGTAACATCAAGGTGGCTGTGAAGGACTGAGACTTGACTGCCAAAATCATCACACAAGTCTTCAAGGCTTTGCTCCAGAGAATGGAGACATGAGAGGGCTTTGCCTCCTAAGAACATAGCCTTATTCCAACCCACCTACTTGTCCCACCTCATGGAAAGACTGAAGAGGTGTCAGCCAGCCTTCTGATCTTGGTCCCACCTCTTTGAACTCAACGGAATTACAGGAAGAAAAACCTGGCTCCTGGGAGAAAGTTTATCCAGCAAGTTTAATATAAACAGCCTATATAAACACAAACACATACGAGAGCAGAATCATCTTCCAAATAAATAAATAGCTGCGTTTGCTCCAGTTACATGCCAGCAGCAGTCAGCCTAAGCCCTGTGGAGCAAACCTCACAACCAAGCAAGCTCACCCTCTACAGACACTCTGCTATGGCCTATAAGTGACAGAGAATGTGGCATGTCCCCAGTGCTCCGTGACAACCCCCAAGTCCTCGAGGCCACTTTGAAGCTTCTCAGCGAGGATGCCCTGTGGTGCAGGAAGCCTTCTCCTGCCCTCACCAGTACAGCAAGAGCTTCACTCCTTGCTCTGGCCACCGCTGCACTGCAGCTGCCCCCCCTGGGCAGGGCAGGTGCAGGTTTGGGACCCCCGGGTGGTGACGGTGCCAGCGGGCACTGCCATCTCCTCCTCATCATAACAGACACAGCGGGGACAGCCATCGGCCACGGGGCTGCCCACGGCGAGGCAGGCAGGGGACAGGCGGGGGCACAGCGGGGCACAGGTGATGTCCCCACCAGGGTGGCAGGTGCACAGCTTGCGGGCAAAGTCGATGTAGAAGGAGCGGCCGGCGGGGACACGGCCGCTGGCGAAGCCTTGCATCTCGCAGTCGCTCTCCAGGTAGGGCGGGCAGGTGCAGGGCAGGGGACACGGGGGACAGCAGCCACCAGCAGTGGGGGTGGCTGTCCCCTCCGTGTCCCTCTCGGGGCAGGGGGTGCAGGCGCTGGGGTCACAGGTGGGTTTTGGGGCCACACTGCAGAGCAGGAGGCAGGCGAGCGACAGGCGCAGAGCGCTGGCCAGAGCCATGATTCTGGAGGAAAAAAGGGGGAAACAGGAGCAGGTGTCACCCTGGGCATGGCCACATCGAACCCCCAGCGTCTGGGCTGGCCCCTCCCCGGTTTAAAG